>WTSP01010617.1:3690-16877 GCA_025331215.1 Actenoides lindsayi | reverse complement strand
CCCTTCTTCCCTTCCCATCCGGGCAGATACCGGGATCTGCCTCCTCTCCCTCGGCCCTCCCCCATCTCGCCCTCCCGGCCTCCTCCCTCTCGCCCCCTTTTCTTTTTTTTTTTTTTCCTTTCTTTTTCCATCCCCTCCCCCGCTTGGGAAGACCTGGCCGCTCCCCCCGCCCCGTCCTCAGTAGCCGCGGGCGCTGGGCGGCGGGCGGGCGGCGCGGAGCGGGGAGCCTGAGCCCGGGGGCTGTGGCCGCCTTCCCCTCCGTTCGTCCTGCGGGGTGCCAGGTATGAAAGAAACCCTTCCCGACGCCGGCCGCGGGGGAAGAGGCTGCCCCGAGATACTTCGTCGGGGAAGGTCTGAGCGGGCAGGCTGGGAGCGGGGGATTTGGGCTGAGCGTGGCTGCCCGGAGCCGGGACTGGAAGTGGGGCAGCCCTGGGACCGAGGACCGGGCAGTCCGAAGTAACGTCTGTGAGGTGATCGGGTTTTGCGATGTCGTTCTTCCCACTCGGGTCGTTTTGAAAAAATGATGAGGTTGACCGATGTCAGTACCTTGGGTTTGGCAGCTGAAGGGTTTTGTATAAAGCTCCTGCTTCTTTAGCACTATGGATATATTTTTGATAGGACTAAGACGTGCCACGTTTCTTTGGTCCTTTTTTTTTTATTTTTATGTTGGTTTTTTGTTTTTTTTTTTTTTTTGTTTGTTTGTTTTTTGTTTTTTTTTTATTTGAAGCTGGTTTCACAAGACGACTAACGGGTCGGAAGCAAGAGGCATAGTTACTGGGCTTTCGGGGGTTTGTCTCCGTGCTGTGTCTTCCACGGGGAGCGGGCAAGGAGCGTCTTCGTCCCTCAAAACAACCTCTCCTTTAATTCTGATTCATCCCCTCAGTATTCGCCCTACCATCCCCGCGCTCTTCTCGAATTGACACTAATTTCATCCAGATTCGTCACTGTTGGAAGCAGATTTATCTTGGAATGGCAAAAAAAGCGGTGCCAAGTTATTTAACTTGCAGGCTCTGGAGAAAGTGAACTTCTTTAGATCAGATGCGGAAAAGCAGGACCAAGGGCATGGCTAAAGAGCTGGAGAGTTAAAGCCTTCCTCACCAAACCCTCGGCTTCTTCCAGGAAAATCCTGGGCTTTAACATGCTAATACATAGCAGCGGCCGGCAGAAGAGGAGCGGGCAGTGGCAAAACGGCCATCCCAACAAAGCCCGTCCCCGCCGTTCCCCCGGCTGATTCCCAGCCGGTGCCCGCCCGCTTCCGTGCCGGGGGCCGCTGCCCGGGGCCGCCCCGGCTGGCAGGGCTCGACCCCGGAGCCGCTCAGATCCGGAGCAACGGCCGGGACGCGACCTCCCCCTCCCCGCGTCTCCCCCCGCCCGGAGCGGGGAGAAGAGCCCGGCGGCGGGGACGGGTGGGAGGAGCCCCCGGGAGCTGCCGTGGGGCCAGCCCCGGACCCGGGGGACCGCGGGAAGAGGGTGAAGCGGGACCGGCCGCCTTCGCCGGGCCGCCGGCTGTCCGGGCGCGCCACCCCGCGGACGCCGAGAGAGAGAGAGGGAAAAGCCCGTCCGAGGGGAAGCCCCGGTCTCCATTGCCGTTCATCCCTCCATTCTTTTATTTCCCCCACTCCGTCTAATTTCAGAAAAGAGCCGTCACGCCTGCCGTGTAAAAGTAGGGCTTCGTATGCCTTCTGGAGCCGCTTAAATGTTGTAAGGGCCAGCGGGGTTCTCTCCGTAAAGGCAGAGCGAAGGACGCAATCTGTGCACCACCGGTCGATGGAGGGAGCACAGCCGGAGGAGGTGAAGGGGGCAGTGGTGGATAAGGTTAGGTTAATGTCTTCTTCGAGGGAGTGTGAGATTTCCAAAATTTGTTCTCTCTTTTGCTTTGTCATACTAGAACTGTGAATTCCAACTTCCAGGCCATTTCAAGGAAAAGTCTGAAAGCTTAGTTTGAAATGTGATGACTTTTCTACAGTGAGAAAGAAACCCCAGAGCAGAGGCTGCATTGAACAGACCAAAATAAAATGCTGCCAGGCAGCTGGACAAAACTTTCCTTCTGAGCTACACTGACATGTAAATTCACTCTGAGATGGCCTGAAAAGAAACATATTCTAGTTCTGCTTGGCCACAAGCCGCCTTCTGAGCATTTAAGATGCACCCTGCTAGAGTAAGATAGGTCATACTGACACAATATTTGACAAATATCCTGAAAAGTTAGGATGTGAGTAGATTTTGTCTTGTGAGTGCAGAAAGATTTTATTTTGGAAGCAAGAAATGAGAAGAACTGAAAATACTTTCAATTATATACATACACCTAGCAGCTGGGATGCCACCGAACAGGCAGTCCTCACCTTTATCTGCTGGGTTTGGAAACTGGAGGAAGAATTTCAACGTTTTTTAATGGGGCTAGAGATCTCTCTCTCTTTCTAGTTTCCATCTTCTGTCTTCTCTGAAGGAATTCATCCTATGATAAAGACACAGCTGACTTAAAGCTTCTAATTACTGTAAGCCAACCCAAAATTTGTATGGGAAAGGAGCAAAGGAAAGGAGAGGGCACAGCAACCTTGGATTTGGAGGACTAGTGGACACCAGCGTGGCGGAAAGTATAAGTAAGATGTTCAGGATTTTTTTCTTGCATCCAGCTTGTAACTTTCTCAGGGCCTTTTCTTCTTCCTCTGGAGGCTGAGTTGTCTCTAACCTTCTCTCACCCTGCAAAGGTGTCTTTGCAGCCATTGACACATTTCCATCTCCATTGTCTGGCAAGAGGAATGCCTGTGTTCCCCCCTTGCCAGCAACTTGTACTGGGCCATGGCAACTGCTGATGTTGCCCCTGCTTGAAGTGGGCTTTGCTTAAATGGTAGAAATCAGCTTAGTAAACAGAGCTTAAGTGCATGGCTGTAAACAACAGTGCTGGAAACTAGGAAAAGTAGGACCACAGCTCTGGTCTGTAATGAGAAATAGCACTTTCATCAAGTTCCTTGGCTTGGATTTCTTCCAGATCTACTGAAGTGTAGTTAGTTCATTAGGAGCAACAAGTGGTTCATTATAAATGATGAAAATCTTGGCTTCCAAGGCTGCGTTTATAAGTAGTGAACACTTGAGTATAGTATTTCAAATGGGAGGCTCCAATGCATCTGTTGAGGGCTGTCTGTTTTGGGTTTTAGCTTTTTAAAGAGTGGTGGAAGGGAGCCATAGTACTCCACCCATATATGCTTGCAGAAAGTCTTTCTATAAAGCAAAGTTAGTTATGGGTCCAGCTGGGAAGACTTCAGCCATTGTGGTGGAATGACATCAACCCAGGCACCTCTGAAGACTTTCTGTGAACTAGCAGTTAGTGAATGAGCTTTCCTTAGGGCTCACAAAATTCAGCTGCAGGGAAACAACAAATGCTCAGACCCCAGGGAACGGAGGAGTATTATAGGAAAGAACACAGAAAAGGTGTTCTCAAGCCTGAGAGTAGAACTGGGTTTTTTAGTATCTTGTATCTGTTCAAGCTCTATTAGGGCAAAGGAAATTAAAACCAGCATTTCCACATTGCTATCACATTATTTATCCTCAAACCATGGTAATTTGTGACAGGCTGAAAATAAAGAAAAGGAGATGCTTCCTCATCTCCTTCCTTATTGTTAAGCTGTGGAACACCAAGGTGGCAGAACATCGTGGATGCAAAATTTTATATGAGTTCAAGGGAAGACTGGGCAACTACGAAAGAGAAATCCACTGAAGTTTCCTCATACTACAGAAACTACCTCTGGTATAGAGTCCATGAGGTACAACTGGTTGTAACTAAGAGACTATGAGGGAGAAGGGACAGACATGGTTGCACTATTCTTGTGCCCTACCCTAGGCATCTGCATTTGACCAGTGTCAGAAACAGGATTTTAAGTGAGATGGACCTTTGGTCAGGCCATAAAAGCTATTCATATGTTCTTATTTCTTTACTTTTGCACCATATAATTTATCCATAGATATGCAAAATTATAAATGCTCTTCGAATTTAGTACTAATTGAACAATAACCAAAACCATATTTTGAAAGTAACTTTGTATATGAAAGTTAATGTTTAAATATATGCATTCCTACTATGCCAAAAACCTAGGCTGATATTGTCAACTGCTGTCTCTGCAAAATCTTGTACCTGGGATGACTCTGCTCTGCTTTCAAAACATTCAGATGTCTTTTAGTATAATCACATACACTCCAGAGCTTAGGCCTCTGAGTCACTGTAATCTCCAGATGTCTTAAGAAAGTCCACACATCTTCTCCAAAACCTGAGTTAGCTACTTTAAAGCCAGAGAGGGTATCTTTATCCTGTATCATAAAATGCAGTTTACATATATCTTAAACTCTGGGTCAAAATTGGTGTTCCATGCAGGTGAAAGTGAAAAGCATGAAAAATCATGCTAAAACAAAAACACCCTCTGAATTTGGCATCAGGAGCAACAAGCTGTGTTTGAACACTAGTGCTTAGCTAAAAAGTGATAATTGATACCTCTTGCAGACAAGAACTATGTTTATGCAGTGAAGATGCCTCAAAATTATAGGAGTCGTTGGTCCACTATACAGCTTTTGAAGTGATGTTACCGCTTCTTTTTCTGTGTTGCACACATAGTCCTCCTTTTTTTCATGCTAGATCTTTAGGTATCTCGTAAGCTTGAAAGCATCACTGTGGAAAAAGACCTGTGAGTCCCCGTGGGCAGCAAGATGACCATGAGCCAACAATGTGCCCTTGTGGCCAAGAAGGCAAACGGTATCCTGGGGTGCATCATGAAGAGTATGGCCAGCAGATTAAGGGAGGTCCTCCTTCCCATCTACTCTGCGCTGGTGAGGCCACATCTGGAGTACTGTGTCCAGTTCTGGGCTCCCTGCTTGAAAAAGGACAGGGAACTGCTGGAAAGGGTACAGCAAAGGGCTGCGAAGATGATTAGGGGACTAGAAAAACTCTTACGAGAAAAGACCGAGGGAGTTGGGTCTTTTTAGTCTGGAGAAGAGAAGACTTATCAATGCTTAAAAATACATAAAGGGTGGGTGTCAGGAGGATGGGATCAATTTTTTTTTTCAGTAGTGGCCAGTGACAGGACAAGAGGTAGCAGACACAAACTTGAACATAGGAAGTTTCATCTAAACTTGAAGAGGAACTTCTTTACTTTGAGTGCGACAAAGCACTGGAACAGGCTTCCCAGAGAGGTGGTGAAGTCTCTGTCTCTGGAGACACTCAAAACTCACCTGGACACATTCACAGAATCACAGAATCACAGAATGTTAAGGGTTGAAGGGACCTCGAAAGATCATCTAGTCCAACTCCCCTGCCAGAGCAGGGCCACCTAGAGCAGGTCGCATAGGAACGCATCCAGGAGGGTTTTAAATGTCTCCAGAGAAGGAGACTCCACAACCCCTCTGGGCAGCCTGGGCCAGGGTCCATCATCGTCACAGTGAAAAAGTTTTTTCTCATGTTTCTGCAGAACCTCTTACGCTCCAGCTTACACCTGTTGCCCCTTATCCTATCATTGGACATAACAGAAGAGACTGGCTCCATCCTCCTGAGGGTTGTCCTTTATGTATTTAAAAGCATTAATGAGCTCACCCCTCAGTCTCCTCTTCTCCAAGCTAAAGAGACACAGCTCCCTCAGCCTTTCCTCATAAGGGAGATGTTCCCATGTGACCTTTTCTAGGTGAACCTGCCTTAACAGGGGGGGTAGACCAGATGATCTCCAGAAGTCCCTTTCTACCCCTATCACTCTGTGATTCTGTAACCAGGCTGTTTCACTTGCTAGCAGTACTCATTCTAAACTAAGCTCAAGAAAAGGAAAGCTGTTATCGTTGCCCTGGTTTACACGGCCTTTGCAATGTAAACCAGAGAGCTTAACCACATACATATCCTTGAATTGCTTGGCTTTTAAAGTTTAATCACAGGCTCTTTCTTTCTGCACAGCTGAGGTTTCCATGTAGTTGGAATGAAGGATATGAGAAGGGAGTGCAGCTTTCCAATAGCAGAGGCCAGTAGCTGGTTAACGCCACTGACATCACTGCTGCCAAAGGAGGAAAATGGTCTTTTTAGTACTGTTTTGAGCTCAGTATCAAGACTTTTTGCATTCAGTTTCTGGCTCTGCTACAGACTTCTAAGAATTTTACATACTTGTTTCACAACAACAGATGGTAATAATACTGCTTTTTGTCTTTTTCCATTTAAAGTATTAGCTCTTTGTGTGGTGCATCACCCCATCTAAGTGGGGCTTTCCACATGTGACCATAAGGCACAGATAGCACAGTTCCTACAGCCACGGTAGGATGCTGTAGGAAAAAGGTATGTGATGAATCAACAGAGTTGTCCCTCCTACTTGGCTGGGCTTTCCTGCATGTATATGACCAGGAGACTCCTTTAGACCAGCAACCTTCAACTTTCCTCACTCATCTATCCCATCCAAACATGGATTTTGAAATTTTCTGACTGAGAGAGATTCAGACACTCATGCATAGAAAATGAATGAGGTTATGGTGGCCACAGCACACAGGGAGATACAGCATCTGGAGGAGATCCATGCCTTTCAGAGCAGCAGAAGCTGAAAGCATTTAAAGTGGGACACTTTGCTCAAATTGCTCCATCTGCCACATCCAAACACCATACACTTTGAAAGGGGAAAGGAGATCTTTCTAGGTTGGTTGCTTGAGAGAGCAATTAGCAAAGTGCCATTTTGCATAGCAGGCAAATTCACAGGGTTTAGCTGGGTGGGTAATGCAGAACCATCGGTGACTTTTAGGTCACTTCAAACTGCTGGGTTTTTTTGCCACTACATGAAAGACCACAATTGGTCTGGTTTCCTAAGGGTTCCTACATGTCACAAGTGTAGTCTGTCCACCTTTGCCTGGATCCCAGCTTTTCAATGTACTTTTGAATACATTGGTGGTTTTCAACCATGTTCTACCTACAACCAATAGCTATAGAGAAGCAGAAGTATAAAATGCAATTGCATTCCTATAGGATAAGTAAAACCAGGGTGCTGTACAAAGTAGGAGTGACTCAGACTACTGCTCCACTGAGGGAAAAGCAGGTAAAATTCATCTGTTTCCACCTTCCTGTAGGTAGCTCAGCATGGATGCTGGCTGACTCTGTGTGTCCATCTTGCTAGAGACTGTTGGAAGCATCAGAGGCAATACAGGGAATATCTAGGCATTTCTGTTTTGAGCAGAGTGTTAAATTCTGTTCCACTGATGTCAGTGCTAATATTGCATGATTATACTTTGAAGATCACTGTGTGTATTTCCAGTGTGTATTTTCAAATCTCTCTTTCTTGTTTTAGAAAAAAATAGATAAAATGGAGCACATGTTACTGCTATTCATATTTTTCGTACCTGTATTGGGTCTCACCAATGGAACAGAAACTGAACAAGACTTTACTTGGCACTTAAAGAAGATTCCCCAGATTGTGGGTGAAAGAACTTTCTCCCTAGACAGCCCTAAATTTGAAGCGAAAACCAAATTAGAGCTGAACAGCGTATGTGGAATTGAATGTCAAAGAAGATTGCCAGTGCCAAGCTTGTCTGACTTGAAGGACCTCTTATCCTATGAGACTGTTTTTGAAAATGGCACAAGGACCCTGACTGAAGTGAATGTCCTTGGACTAGTGCTTGACCCAGCTGGGAACACAACCACACGAAGGTCTTTGAGAAAGAAGAGGCAGATATATGGAACGGACAGTAGGTTCAGCATCTATGATAAGCGGTTTATGACCAACTTTCCATTCAACACAGCTGTGAAGATCTCCACTGGCTGTAGTGGCATTCTCATTTCCCCCAAACACGTGCTAACAGCTGCTCACTGTCTGCACAATGGCAAAGATTACGTTAAGGGCAGCAAAAGACTGAGGGTGGGCCTGATGAAGACAAAATCCAGAGGTGAGGGCAGGAGACGCAAAGGTACTAAAAGAAGTAAAAGAGAAGTTGCTGTGGCCCAGGAGGATCCCGAAGTTGTCACAGAACTAAGGCGACAATCCAAAGGTGGTGGGAGAAAGCAGAGGAGATCTGGGAGGAAGCAGGGGACCTCAGATGGCATGCCCTCCTTCCAGTGGACCAGGGTGAAGAGTACCCACATCCCAAAAGGCTGGTTTAAAGGTGTCTCTGGGGATATAGCTCTGGATTATGATTATGCTGTACTTGAGCTCAAGCGTCCCCACAAAAGGAAATATATGGAGCTGGGAATCAGCCCAACAATCAAAATGATGCCTGGGAGCATGATCCACTTCTCAGGTTTTGACAATGATCGATCTGGGCAGCTGGTCTACAGGTTTTGTAGCATTTCTGATGAGTCCAATGATCTCTTTTATCAGTACTGTGATGCTGAGCCTGGTTCCACTGGATCTGGCATCTATCTCCGTCTGAAGGAGCCGAACAAAAAGAAGTGGAAACGCAAGATCATTGCTGTTTACTCAGGCCATCAGTGGGTGGATGTCAATGGTGAACAGCAGGATTACAATGTAGCAGTAAGAATTACTCCTCTCAAATATGCCCAGATTTGCTTCTGGATACATGGGAATGATGAGAATTGCATGCAGGGCTGAAGAGAGCTGAACCTGACTCGCTTAGCACCCGCCTGTATTACCATAGAGTGAAAGTCTGCTGCAGCAGTTACGGGAAGAACATCACTCTATGTCAGGATGTTTTTGAACTGAAAGGTCACACATAATGTTATGGTGGCTTAAGGAATGCTGAATTGCTGAGGGATGGGTAGAATTGTCAAACAAAATATTTCTAATTGTAATCAACCCTAGATATGCACTTAAAGTCCCAAACTATATTTATGTTTGCAATTGTGATAAATTCAAACCATTCACATCAGAAAAAAAAAAATAATAAAATGACTGCACCTGTTTATCAGGGTTTTTTTCCCAAGGAAAAGATTGAAACGTCTCAAACTGGTAATATTACACAAGATCTATTTTTTTCCAATGGATTTGCTTTTCTCAGGGTTCTGTTCCAATTCTTCAAATGCAAGATGTGCATACAGCACATTACTGTATGTGCAGAATGATCCAGAGAACTGCCTGAGACCAAGACATTATTCTGGCAGTCTCTAAGGTCCACAGCTCCTTGTTGAGAAGCAGCAGTCTAGTTCATGCCTGTTAGTTTGGAAAACTTCCTCTACTGGTTGCTGCAGGAACACTTCCATGGAAATCTCAAATTTCTGTAGCTGAGGATTAGACCTCAAAGACAAGTTTCACTTCACTTCTCAGTAGAAACAGCAAAAAGAAATTAATGAACATAGAAGTTTCCATGTTTGGAGGAAGAAACATCAGGACATAATTTAATGCTTTTAAATTTTCTTTGAGAAGCTATAGAAGTCTTAAACATGTGCATTTGCATTCCAATTAGTATTTAGAGAGCTGTAGGTTTAGTTTCTAGTCAAATGTTTAATTTTACCATTGGGAGAAGTCACTGACTTCTGAAATGGCTATTTGACAATCATGTAGAGCTTCAAAGATAATAGATTTTTTTTTTCCTGTGCTAACTATTTTTGCAGGTGTTATAAATTACTTCTATATGAGTTCAGCTTCATAGGTAGGATAGTAAGTATTAGACTGGGAGTTGGAAAGCAGTATTAGTTTGGGTTTATATGGTTTTGCAAAATGGGTAGTTTTAATCATGTCGTATTCAGACTCCACCTCAACATGAGTTACAAAGTTAAACTAAACATTTCTCCCAACTAAATTATACCACTTTCTGAATGGTAGAAGAGCTATCCTGTACATTATAACAGATATCTCGTTAGGTAGCTGCAGTAGTTAGCAAATGATTTGGTTCAATATGTTTGCTGAACCTTATACTTCATGAAAACACAAAGTGAGCTTGACTTTTACACACCTTTAAACACAAATCACCTTTTAAAAAATTGATGCTGATTACTACACAAGTCTATATGTTTTACTTTATATCAACATTTTGAAGTGCACAGGATTGTTATGGTGTTATGGTGCTATGTTAATCTAATAACACAGAATAATACTGTGTATTTCTGAACATATCCTTTGGTTTCAATACTTTAAAGATTATTCACCACCACAATATTTCCGCTTTTTTTGATCATAAGTTTGTGCTGACCAAAATCCACTTTCTTCCGGTGCAGAAAAAAAGAAAAAAAAACCTACAAAATTTTAAAATACTCTTTGTTTGTTGATATCTTTAAAACATACTTGTAGTAACTTTTCATGAAATAAGAACTTTTTTAATAACCCACTTTTTTTTGGTAGATGACTGAAAGTATAAAACCTGACACTTTGAATGTGCGGGCAACTTTCCTTGTCATATTTTTGCCAAAGCAAAAAAATTTAAGACTTGCTTCCATACCATAACTCTAACAATATTGCGTTAGTTGGAAGAGATCTCACTTTAAAATAAACTGTTTCTTTTAATGTCAGCCTTTCCAGGGAACATTTAACTTTTCTTATTTTAATTATTTTATTTTGTGTGATTGTTTGCAGAAAACTAATAATAATTTTTTAAGTTTAGAAATTAATGCCTAAGATTTTAAGGTTAATTATTTTTTATTGCTCTGTTAAGACGTATGGCTTCGCTGACTAATTTTAAATCACCTCAGTTCAGTATTTAATACTCTCACTCTATGCAAAGGGCCGACAATATTCTTTGGTTGGCTCTGTAACGATTTTCTTAAGTGCCTTTTTCCATAGCTACTGTGACAAATAAGGTACCACATCATTAATCCAGTCCAAGTCAACTTAGGTGGATTGTGTGACCCTTGTTTTTATTGTTGATTTGGGTCCAAAACTGATCAAGATAAGGTGGCTTAGTAAATTCTTTGTTTTGGTAAGTCTTACTTAGGGGTACTCGTTAGGAGCAGAAATCTAATCTATTTCTTTATTAGTTTGGGAATCAGGGACAAGGTAAGAATGAAAAATGTTGATGTCAGCTTTCAAATGGTCTTGTTATAATAATAATCCATTATAAATACCTCAGCCATGACCGGAAGTTCTCGTAACAGGCTGAAAACAAATGTTTATCCTCAGAGGATAAATATTACGTACTCAGTGACTCTTTTTATGGTACTAAGAGATTAAAGAGGCTGGCCAGAGCAACATAAAAATTAATCAAAACTATGCATATTCAAGCCTCTGTGTCTGAGTGCACATGCACAAACACATGCAAATATACAGGTTTGTAGAGCCTGTGCCATTTTGATCGGGTCAGCACCTTCAGGCAAGGGAACACAGACACAAGAAGATATGGACAAAATGTTATCCCTGTTGTATCCGCATGTCAGGCAATGTTTCCTTCTGCCATTTGGCCTAATAGAGAAGGAAATGTTTTCTGTAGACATTGTGACTGTATACTACAGGGACTTCTGAAATGGCTCATAAATTGAGTACTTACACACAGCCCCAGGAGGTCAATGTCCTGCATAGAACTCTTATTACTGGCCCCTGCAAATGGAACAAGAACTTCTGAGCTGTGTTCATCTCAGATTTCCTTAAAACTCCCTGCAGTTAGTATCTAGTTATCAATGAGAAAATACAAGGAGGGGGTGTTCTTAGTAGATCAGATCTGCTGGATTTTAGAACACCAGCATCAAGGCTGGATTCCCAGCCCAGAAGGGGACAGAGCCCTTGTGATGTTTCCCCAAAGGATTTTTCCATCTTTCAAGTACTGAGCTGTAAATCATTTGTTTTCATCAGTACTAATGCTTTTCCAAAAGAGTTGTTATAGTAGATCTTTTTCTTTAACTGTATTCCTGGCTTTAGGAAAAAACAAACTCAGTCAAATCTCTTTTCCACAATTTACAAATTGCTACTGGCAATTTGTAAAGTTAACAAGTAAGTTTATCCCGGGCCAAAGATAAACCTCATATACAAAACATTAACACACCCAGACCAGCTTCTGCAAGGCATTTGTGCATGCATTTAATCTGGGCTCTGAGATGTACAGTGGAAGCCAAGGGGATTATCTGCAATATGAAAAATTAAGTCTAAGTTTGTATTATCTTAGCAAAATAAAACCACAATGTTAGGTAGCAAAATTATTTCTGTGATATGAGGCACAGAGTACCCAATACTTTAAAAACTGCTTAAATAAACCCCTTGACTCAGTTTATAATTTACCATCCCAATTTGCAGATTTATGAGTCTGTATGGAGTATGAATCAGCACAGAATGTGGCTTAAGTGAAAAAATAAGAGTTCCTCCTATTCTGATAAGGGATGACTTGGCAGCAAACATCAATTAACACAGAAAGAACAAGAGAAGTAAATGCTACAGAAGACTAGGAAGACGGAGGTGGTATGCAAGGAATAAAGAAAGTGTGAAAAGTAACAGATGAAATGACTGCGAGGTAGCAGAGGGACCTATTGTAAGAAAAAATAGGCAGCTGGTAAAGGCGTGACAGTATAAATTAAGATGTAAAAATTACAAGTTACATGGACAATCTCCTTTCACTGTTAAAGATGAGGATCTTCTTCCCAGCCAACAGTAACAGGGATTATGTCTGTGCTCATATATGGCCCTTGGGAAGCAACAGACCTGTGTCCTGGCCAAAAAGCTTGGCAGCATTAACATCCCAGCACACCAAGTCACCAGGAGCGTAGGGAGTAAAGGGAGTTTCTGTCACTTGAAAGTCACTCAAACCTTGACATTTTTTGTGTGGATTCCTGTAAAGGCTGTCCTCCATTGGAAAAAAAACCACCCAACGACCAAACAACAGCAACAACAAAACCAACTAACAAAATATCTCTAGATTTGAAACATTGAAATGTTGGCTCCATTTTCTGCATGTACCTACAAATTCTAGCCAATAAATTCTTTTTTTCAAATACCTTCTGTTTGTGTTTGGTATCTTTGTAGCAATTTAATCAACTGTTTGTAAACGTAAAGCATGGAATATTGCAGATACTGCCATCTACAACTACCTGGATTAAAGAATGAATGGAGAAAAAAATAAAAGCTTAAAATTGCATACAAATCTCAAGGGATTTGGAAGTATATTTGTGCCCTATTGCACCAGCCTTTTTCTCCAAGTGTGAAATAGCATTTAGATTAAAAACTCCCAGAGGCAGCTTTGATGACTCTTTTAAGGTTCTTAACTTTTTTAAGATTGACAGCTAACAGAAAGAAAGAAAGAAAGAAAGAAAGAAAGGAAGAGAGAAAGAAAGAGAGAAAGAAAGAAAGAAAGAAAGAAAGAAAGAAAGAAAGAAAGAA
>WTSP01010616.1:34560-52877 GCA_025331215.1 Actenoides lindsayi | reverse complement strand
GCGGCGGTCGGGCGCCGGTGGCGGGGAGGGCGGGAGCGGGGCGGGAGCGCGGGGCGCCAGCGCGGCGCCGCATGCGTCGCTGATGGAGCCGGGCTCGGGGCTGCCGCAGCGCAGGGTCGGGGGCGGCGGGCTGGACCTCGGGGCGGGCTCGGCGGGGGGGTCGCCGGCTCTCTCCGGGGGACAGTCCCGCCGCAGGAAGCAGCCACCGCGCCCGGCCGACTTCAAGCTGCAGGTGATCATCATCGGGTCGCGGGGGGTGGGCAAGACCAGCCTCATGGAGCGCTTCACCGACGACACCTTCTGCGAGGCCTGCAAGTCCACCGTGGGTAAGGGAGCCCGCCGGGCCGCGTCCCGTCCCGTCCCGACCCGGGGGAGGGGGGGAGGTTCCGCCTCTGTGCTCGCCGTGCCCACCCTGCTGCGGGGCCCGACCGTGGAAACCCGGGGCCCGGTGCGCCCGCTGCCTTCCCCAGACCCTCTCCCACCTCTCTCCCCACACGCCAGCCCGAAGATTTCCCTCTCAGGGTGAACCCCATCTCAAGGTCTCGTCCCCTTCGGGGTGTGTGCAGCTCCCTGTCCCCTTCCTGCCCTCGTCGGCCTGGGTGGGTTTCTCAACCCTGTGCTGCCTGACGATGGGAAGGAAGTTCATGGTGAGTGAGCCCATGGTGCCAAACTTCCCAGCTCTTGATAGGAAAGATTATGGAGGTTCTAGTTTATTTGCACGTTTTGGGAAGGTGTTGGGTACCCTGTTTCAGCCTTACTAAGGACAGGCAAACAGTACAGTTAAAAACCAAACAAACTAGGGATGGTTGGTAAAATGGGTTGTTGTGGTTGAGTCTGAGATACCGCGTGTAGGGAAACGGAAGTGTTCCAGGAGCTTAAAAGTTGCACAGCGTGTATTCAGCATAGTTGATGGAACTTCAGATACTCTTCCAGATGATTAACTCCAGATTGCTGTTATGGATCATCGAGAACCCGCCCCCACGATGTTAGAACTGAGGAAGTTAAGAGTGATACTTCTTGAGAATGCTGTGTGTTTTGCTCCTCTCACAACTAACCGGAGAGCTGCCTCCTAGTTCTGTAGTATGCTGTCTTAGTCGTGGTTTAGTCATTTGTATGGGTCTTGGAGATAATTTAGTGCCTGCTGTCTTTTAATTCACAAATGCATAAGGGGAGGAAAACAACCTAGTTAGTCTGCGTTGTTATTAGAGTCCTGTCCTTGAACTCCTGCATGTTGCAGCAAGGTGGTTGTTAAGTGTGTGTCAGTGGAAAATATGTCTACTTACCTTCATTGTAACTTGGAATGTAAGGAAACTTATAGCATCTGTTGGAAAGTGGTCATATTGCCTTTTGGAAGGTGAATTATTGCTATCCAAAACTATTTTCCCGTGACAAAAGCAATGCGCAGTTACTTTAGTTTTAATGTGCGTTTTATCAGTTGTTTCACTCTTGCTGCTAAAAACCCAAATCTGGTAGTGTAGATGAGCACTGTTTGTGTTGAGAGATTATATATATATATATATATATATATATATATTTGTTTTGAAGTTGATATCCAAACCTTGTAGAGGTTAGATGGGGGCAGCATGCTGATGGCTTCTGTAGATGGACAGATTTAATTAAATGTAGAGTGCAGCTGAGGAAGCAGAACTAATACTGGACTGTATTCTTTATAAATTCTCCAGGTCTGTGTATTGTTTCGAGCTCTTGGACATCTTCTTTGGCTTGACCTACATTGGGGGTTTCTTCAAGGCCGGGCTGCTCCCTGGAATTAGGATTAGTTTCCTGATCTAATCTTGAGACATGGGAGGAGATACTCTTGACCCTGGTCCAGACTTCCAGTCTGGTGCCTTGTAAGCAAAACGGATTTGCTAGATAACCTAGAGGGTGGTTGAAGCAGAGAAGCTTCCTTTTTTTAGAAAAGAAACAGGAAATAAATGGTGGTGTGCTGCGAGACAGAAGATTACGTAATGTTTGATGTACAAAGTGCGCCAACATAAAGCAGCGGAGGGAAATCAGCTTGTGCCAAAATACATGTAGAAGGACTCGACGGTAATCACATTCTTTCAAGGTCCTCTGACTAAACTTGAGAGCTGTTGAGATTCCCCCAGATCCTTTGGCTGCTAAATGAAAGAGCTTTTCACAGTCAGCTTGCACCCTGCTTTATAGAGCAGGAAAAAGTAACTTCTTCTGTTTACGTTTCATGTGGCTTGAAAACAACCCACACTCCAAAATGACCGGAGGTTAGACTTTGATACAGAGTTGAAATCATAAAGCTTTTTCTTTGCCACCACTTAACTGCGGTGGTTTTCAAGAACTAGGAGTGGAGAATGTGTTTCAAAACACTGTTGAAAAACCCTGTGACTGATCCACTTTAGAGGAAGTTATGTAAATAGACCTTGAGATGAAATTTGACAAGGCTCGGGAACCAAACAACAACTAAAATTTGCTGCATCTCCCTTGTATTAGCGAAGGTGCATTTTAAATGGGATGCCAGAATACATATTTCCTCCCTTCCCTTGATATTAACGGTCTCAACCTTACTTTTAGGAGTTTATACTCAACTCGTGGAAGTAGCGGGCAAACAGAACAACATTTAACACCTTAACCTTTTTTTGTGAAACTGCATGGGCTACTCAGAGGTCTTCTGTGGCAGCAGGAGATTGCAACCGTCCAAAAACTTTGGCTGTCTCCCGCCCCTAAGCGCTGTTTAAGTTAATAACGCTGTGCCATTGAAAAGTGGGGTGCTTTAGCTGAAAAGGGGTCTTTTCATGCTAATTTAAGAAGACCACGTTGCCAGATCGGTCAAGTAAATTCTCTAACAAAAACAACATCGACACGTTTTCAGTCTCATCTCCGACGCCGAAGTTCTTTGAAAGTGTTCAAAAATAGCTTGGCAGATTTCAGCACATTATTCATAACGGCACACGATGTGCTGCTGATCTAAAATTCTTTTGATGCTTTTATTTTGGGCATTAAATTAGTCGCACAGAATATTGTGTCTGCTTAATCTGCTGTTTACATAGTACTGAGAATAATATTCAATATGCTCAAATATTTACTGATTTTTTTTTTTTTTTTTGCATGTGGTTGTCAGATGAGAAGTAGATGTGGCTGTTTCCAGTTTTATGTGCTAGGTCTGAGAGGTTGTTCTTACTATTAGGTTATAATTCATTTTTATTACTTGTTTGGGCAAGGAAATTGTTTTTCGCAGTGTTCCTCTGTATCTGCAGTGATGTAAAATTACTCTCTTCATGCCAGTATTAAATCCAGATTTAAGAAGTTAAGGTACCCTCTATAATGAAATAATGTTTGTGCGAGGGTAATGTTGGCATCACCGTAGCTTTGCCAATGAACATAAATATCCACTTTTTCTTCAAAAATAAAATTTGATCTCCATTTATCATTTCTTACCTGACCCCTGGTGCCCCTGCATTATTCACACAGGAGCAGAATCCGGACCTGTTGCTTCAGGGTTTTTCAGGCTCTTGACAATGAAAAACAATGGTGCCAAATTCATAATGAAAAAGGATGGATCTTCCCAAAGGTAGAGGATAAATATTCATTGCCACGTTTGTGAGAAGATTCAAAGATGGGTGTTGAAGGAAGAGCCCTTGCCTTTGCTTCTTCTCCCCCCTCCTTTATCCTGCTCCAAGTAGTTCTTATCCCAAAAGAAATGTGTCTTAATTCAGATCTCTGTGTTGGTGATTTCATCACTGATCTCTTAATTGTTTTAAATGGTGCTGTCTCGCGTTTTGTTTTTCTAAATCAGAGTCCCTTTATTTAATAGTCAAAGGCCTCTTCTGTCTTCCCAGCATCTATCCGACTACTGCTCAGTCTCACGGTTGTCTGTCCTACCTGCAGGCACCAAATCTTAGCTCGTTCCCAGTCTCTCTGCTGTTTCTCTTCCATGACTGAGCTCCAAAATTCCTGTACTTGGCAGCATTTCCCGTCCAGCAAATTTTGCCGCAGGCATTGTGCTTCTCTCCGGGTTTTAATCTCTGAACCTGAGGTTCCTGCTCACCCAAACCTGAGGCCCTGACTCACCTCTCAGGCAGCTGACTCTCCTGCTCCCTCAAATCCAGTTGAGCTCCTCAAGTTTTCTTTAGTAGCACGTAAAGTTTTTCAGGCCTAGTCTTGTCCTTTTGCTCTTTTCCACCAGCTCTGAAAGCATCCCAGGAAAGAGACCTTGTCCTTGATAGTATCAGAGCAGGTTTGGGTGCCTCGTGTGTTGCTGGATCCTTTTAGCAGTGATTAACAGGAAAGGAAAGCTTCCTTTGCTCCTGGTTTACAGGCCAAATCAGAGGTAGAGCTACTCAGCTAAGTTTGGAACGGGGCAGTTTGTTGTGGAGCAGGATAAGAATGCTGTGACCTGTGATCTGTTCTGGACTAATTGTAGCCTGTGGGATCCAGATGAGTGGCATGCAAATATACTACACTATAAGGCTCCTTTGACTTCCCAAAAACTCTGGGTGACCTTGTTTCACCTTACTTTGATGTCACTGTGAAGTGGGGAACTCGTTAGATTTACAGAGCTCTGTAGTTTTTTTCTTCCAAGCAGTCTTTTCCCTATTAATTCTTTTTAAAATACCCATGGCCATGTAAAATGCTGAACATCCATCAAACAAACAATAGTAATGGTGAAAACTTCAGGTTTATCTTTTGGTGCTGAAAGCTTCATCGAGGTGGGGAGAGGGAAGGAAAGGTAGAAATAGTTGTCTCTTGCTTTACCATGTCGTGGCAAAGTAGCGTTGAGAAGTCCTTTTGTTATACCCCAAATCAGCTCTGCATACAGGCTGAGAAATTTTTGCTGTTGTACAAAAAAAAAATAAAAAAGGAAAGAAAAAAGTTCTGATCAGCAATAAATACTTTTGTGAGAATTGACCCTTCTTATCTTCACATGTCCAGGGTGTTAATACACATCTGTGATATAATATCTTGGTTTTTTTGACAGCAATAGCGTCAATAAAACAAATATTAAGGGTGTGCTGCAATTAGTTGACAGATGCCAAATAGAAGAGAGCAGGAGGAAAGTCACACAGAAAACAATTTTATCTCGCACAAAACCTAAAAATAATTAGGGAGCGTGTAAGGGACCTGCCTTGTCTGCAGTTCTGCACCCTGGAGTTGACGAAGTGCAACTGGGAACAGAAACCGGTGTTCCCTGGAAACTGCCTCTTTCCCTTTAGGAGCAGTGGTGTCACTTGTCGGTGACCCAAGGGGCTGCTGCAGTGACCGAAAGCCCCTGGCGAGTCATCGTGTGCCTCGGAGGTGTCACCTAAGCCTGTTTTACAGCATTTGGTGTAGTCAGCAAGTGTTTTCTGTCTGTAGTTGTTTGAATCCTCGTAAGGTAACAAAATTACTTTCTAAGACAGGCAGCTGTAGTAGGTAAATGATCTGACTTGTCAGGGTTCAGGAATGGGCCTTTGGGAAGGTTTTAATTAACAAGAGGTTGCGAAGAAGAGCGAATGTGAAACTGACTTTGTTTTTCTTCATTTGTAAACTTCAGCTGATAGAATTACTCGGGTCCTGGGGTTCCATCAACACTAGAGAACTGTCAGAGCACCTCGGAGTCCCTGGTCAGTACATATATGAGAATACACAAGTGAAACAACAGGCAGAAGCCAAGAGGCCACTTGAACGGTGGTGACTGTGGAGTTTAGTTTGCAGGGAGAGTGGAATGCAGCTGTCAAGCTCAGTCTCTGCTGCGAACAGCTGAGTGTGTCAGCAGCAAAGGGGGGTGAGAAAAAGATGAAACTAGGGCCATTTGATTCTTCATTATGGACTTTCTTCTTTCCTTCTGGCAGTGGTGAGCTACAATGTTCCTTCAATGGAAACAGTGCGTGCGCTCTGCAGAATAATTGTGATTTCTAGCTAAACCATAAAATGGAAGAGGAAGGCTTTTTAGAGTGCATTTCATGACAAAAATCCCGCAGTCTTTGTAAACTCTCTTCAGCAGGCTGCCCTTAAACAAGAAAGAGGGGTTAATATTCCCAGTTGTTATGATTGCAGCTATTGAACTTGAATATATCAACAATTTTGCAATCTATTTCTTCTGATATTCTGAGTGGGGAACTTGACTCCCAAACCAAAATGCTAAATTCATTCTCATTTTGAAATAGATTTCTGCCCTTTTAAAATCTGGTTAGGTGCTGCTCATGAAATAAGTTAAATTTTTCTTTGCATTCACTTTTCCTTTCAGTTCAAGTAGTTGGAGACCAGTAGCTCTCTGTTTTCCTGTTCTGTAATCAGGAGGTTTGGAAGTAAGTTTTCAGAAGGCACGAAGAGCTTTTTTCCTTCCAGGCTCCCCTTCCACCTCATTCTGTTTACCAAAACTTCGGTGCAGGCTTTGAACTGAGTACCCTAAATAGCGTCAAAAGCCTGCATTTAGTAATTTTATTGTCCACGAGCATGTGAAGAAATGGTAACTTCATTCCCACTGCATTTGGAAGTCCTATCTGAGATGGTTAGAAGCTATATATTGGACATTCAGAAATCACTGGCAACTTCCTAAAAAATCATTAGAAATACACCTTCAAAATTTAGTCACTGCATCTATATTGACAATTTTATTTTATTCCCCCCCCCCCGCCCCGTTGTTGGTGTGTCTGTTGCATTCTACTCTGTAGCACAGTTGCCAGTTGAGATATGGGTACACTTTTATTTTAGGCGAGCAGTCTCAGATGTCTGCGTGCTAATCGTTCTAGAATTACACGCTGAAGCTTTATGGCCAATGTACTTTACCTGCCTCTAAAATAATCCCCGACCTGGCTCCTATCTCATACTTAACACTTCCAAATCTCTTTCTAAACTTTCAATTTATAATGCAGTTTGAAAGATGCGTTTCTGCTTTAGTGCATTTTAAAATAAACTGCATGTCCTACAGCTTTAATTAAATGATGATACAGTGGGTTTGGGGTATTTTGTTGGTTTTTTCCTGAAACAGTTTTTCTAACCTTTCCCTTTTCTCATTGTCTACCTTCTGTTGTTACTTATTTGCTTCCCCTTCAAGATGGTAGAAATCGGTATTGGAGCCATTGAGCATCTTTTCATTGACTTCAACAGTTTCTGGATGGGTGTAAATATTGTCTTGTACTGAGCTGCAGACCAGGGCTGCCAAAGACAGTTCTTGCCTCTTGCCGTTGTAGCTGAAGGAAGAAAATGTGTCTGTATAATGCTGTCAGATGTCCAAATTAAATAAATTGCCGTAGTCTTTGAATGATGTGTCTGTTCTAATGGTTAATCAGTGTACAACCTTGGAATTTTTAAACTGATGGTGTTTCTTTAAATGTGGTCTGATTATTTTTCCCTGATTGAATGGCTTAGATGCAATTCGCTAATAGGCCTCTGAAAATTTAATCTATAGGAATTGATTTTAGTTGGAGGGTTGGGGGTTTTTTTGTGCTCTATTTGCATCTGTTTTCCCCGTTCCTCCTTTGTTATCAGGAAATCTTGGCCTCCAAAAGGTCACACTCTGTGAATTAAGCAAAACAGTTTCCGCTTCCTTTCTCTGCCACTTAGGCAAAAAAAATATTGAAAACACAAATGCAAAATTAAGAAGTTTCTTTGCTACTTGTTTTACTTCCAAACAAATTCTTTCTGCAGTAGAGAGAGAGGCCATACCCAGTTGCTTGTGGTTCCATTTGTGCTTTAGTAGATAACTTCTAGTTCCTGTTTGGGGTGAGAAATTTAGTATGTTCTAATCTGTTCCAGGCTAGACTTCATTTTTATTGGATTTCAGCCTCAGGTTTGGAAGAGTCCCAAGTTTGGTTCAGTGACAAGATAATGTCACTCACACCAACGTGCCCTAATCAAGAACTTCATTAGTGCACTTCTATTTTGAGTGTCTGTTCCCTTTCTTTCAAGTCTGTTTATTTTTGAAAGGAGTGTGGACAGTTTGCTTAGCTGTGTGGTTCATACACCTTTAAAAACCCCTTCGATTCTATTAGCCCTTTATTTTCCCTGGAAAGAGCCAATTTTCAGTTGAGCACGTGTTGCAATAGATACTCTTGTTTGCATGAAGCGTATTTTTAATCTCAAATTCATGTGCTATTAACAAAAATAATGTGCTTTGTATAAAGTCTTGAAAATTCCTAAGTAATATTTACACACCCCGCGCAAGGGCTGCTGTACTTGATGCCTACTTTGACACGTATCTGTGGGAAGGGCAGCAGCTCCTTTGCAGTTTTAAGCTGAATCAGTGTACTCTGAAATGCATAATAGATTAAAAAAATAAAAATTAAAAAAAATCAGAAAGCCAAACCAGAGGCTGCAATCTTTATTTTTGTGCTTTTTTTCAATGGGGGATGTGTGTTTAGATTCCCGAAAAAGGCCTTTCCAGGGAAAAATGGGGGTCAAAATGTGATATCCAAAACATCTTGTAATTTGTAAAAAGAAAGGTGGTGGCCTGGAGTTACTCATGGTGTGTCATAATTTTAGAAAAACTGATGGCATTGATCTCCTGTGGTCTGCATGAGCCTGATGTATGGAGAAGAGGCCAACATTAATGGGTGATGGCTCTTCTGGCTCTCCTCACGTCGCTATGACCTGGCAAAGGGTCTGATTATAAGCACGGGCCCTTGTTAGCTCCCTTGTATGTCTACATGTGGTTATTCTTTGACAATAAATTAACCAGCAGGCAGGTAAGATGTAAACTAGGTAGCATGAAAACCAGTTTGCTGGTCCTTTCTGTTTTACGTGTTGTTGGGATTTAATGCAGTTGTCAACAGCAGTTATCGATTTCTCTGCTTTATTGAACTATGCCCTTGGTTCTCTTTGCATAACAAAGGACACAAGGTGCTGAAGTGGCTTGGGTTAGCCACCCAGAACCCAGTTTTATTAAACTTGGGTGTTAATTTTGGGATCTGGCTTAAGGGAGTAGTAACTGTGCAAGGACTACAGGGATCATTGCAAACGGAGTGCAACTGGAAACAATTCTGACAGCTTGCCTGTATTTAAGAGGTCTTAGAATTAGGTTGAACAAGACTGAGGAATGTGTATCTTGCTTAGAGCAACTGTAAATTGTGTGTTATCAAATATTGCTGGCATCAACACTGTAGTATTATGAAGCACTTCCTTAAAAAAACCCAAACAAACAGCATTTCTAACAAGCAATTTTGATATCTTCTCTATCCTGTGCTGAGCAGAGATGCGTAAAAGAGCTGTTTGCAATTATTTTGCTGAAGAATGGGAGTTTTCAGCAGCTGATCCAAATCTCCTGTTCTACTACTGCAAATAGAAAGAACATAGAAAACCAGCTTAGCATACAAGAACGGAAAGGTGCAGTCGTCTGATTCTCGGTGCCACGTGTGACTAATAAGGATTTATTGTCTGTAATAGCGGAAAGCGTGAGTTTCCTGAGCCACTCTCAGAAAATATTTTTTCCCCTCTTGTTTTCAACATTTGGAGTAATTGTATGGATGGCAAAACTTTTCATTTAAGGATTTTCATTAATCAAGCTAAATAATTTGTTTCGTTAGATTTTTTTTCTTATCTCAAGATGATACTTGAAATAGAAGTGGAAAACGAATTATTGTGTTGTTGTTTTAATCAAATTACTAATTTGTATAGAAACTCCAAGCACCACCTTTGGCAGGTCTATGGTGGAATGTAGTAATGAAACCCGACAGGCTTAGGAATTTGTTTCTTCATGTGCAAAAGGAAAGTTGCCAGATATTGTTTGGTTTTGGTTTTTTCCTTAAGCGTTGGCAGCCATGAAGCTTTTGGTATTGTGCTGATGCTTGCCGAGCATAACTAATGATGAAAAGCAGTTGAGCAACCTTTGCTTAGTTCTGGCAAGCTCTCAGACTTCGGTGTTCACTGATTCAAAGGGTTCGTGTTCACTGATTCAAAGAGTTCTACAGAAGAATCCGCTTTTCCAGAACTGTTACTGGTTTGCGTCGTTCACGGCAAAATCTTAGGGGTAGAGAAATGCTTCATGGCAAGACTTTGAGCTGATTAATAGAAAGATCTGCCTTTGAAATAAGAATGCTGCTGACGTATTATTTATTTTAAAGCCATCTCTCTAGTGTGTAGGCATTTCTTCTACTTCATTTCATTCATAAGATGTGCCAGGAAATCCCGAGTTAAAAATGGACATCATTAGAACAGTTGGATTTTCTCTCCATAGTGCATTATTTATTTTCCCTCTTCAAAAATAGACCAAAACCTTTTTGTTCCTTGGTTAGCATAAGACAGCAGTGCATAAACTGTAAAAATAAAATTATTTTGTTGCTGGAGTTGGTGAAATGTTCATGGAATGGTTGAAACCTGTGATGATGGATGAAACCTGTGATGGTTTTCAATGCATGATTTTGGATCAGAAATGGTTTAGACTTCTTTTTTGTGTGTGTGACAATAGGACTTTTTCTTTAGAGAGCAGAGCTGTATTCTCTTTGTGCTCAGATCAAGCTTTTCTGCAAGTGTAAGACAAGTCTACCCACCTGTGTGAGCAGCAAAGATTCTTGTTTCTGTGGGAGAGAAAAGCAAGATTCATTTTATTTCCTTTTTTAACCGGACCTCTTAGATGAATGGCAAATCAGAGTTTGTTGTGTATAACATAATGGCAAGATTGGGAATTGGGGCTGAGGGTAACTATATTCAAACTTCTTTGAGGAAGGGAGAGGTTTGAAGCAATTTCAGTTAACACTGATTATCTCCTTAGCTAGTAAAGTTGCTGACTTGCTGTAGACAAAAGCTGTGGCCATTAAGACAATTGCATTTTATAGTTTAAATGCATTTATGGAGAGAAGAGGCTTTTAACTGTAGAAATGGATGTGTGGGTTTTTTTTTCAATACATAAATTTTAAAAACCCCATTGATAGAAGAGCAGTAATTGCAAGAATTCTTGTTTCCCACATTTTGGATAGAGCATAGCTGGATCATTTCACTTTCTTCTGCTTTTACACTAACACCAATGATGCTGGGTTTTTTGTTTGTTTGATTGTTTAAGAAATGTAGAAAAGTGTTTCTTAAAGTTGGGGATTAATAAATGCTCTGAAATTTTAATCATCTAATAGTTTTCTCTCAACATGCATATGAATACTTGAAAATTGCCATGATAATTGTAGACTGTGTAGTACAAATCAGTTTAACTCGTTAGCTCCTGCGTTCCCTAAGAACCCTACTGGGGTTTGAAAGGGGGAATACATTGTGGGAAGTGAAGCATAAGCATCGTATGTCCTGAATAGCTCTCCAAAAATTGGTGAATAAGCGTGTTGGACACTTCTTAAGGACAGGGAGAAGTGTCGTGGTGATAACCACTGTTTTTTATCACTCTGGAATGTGCAAGTGTGAGCTTTTTGAAGGGATTTTTATTTAGGAGAATGAAGATCAGTGATCCTTCATTTTTTCAGTCTGCCTGAACAGTGGCAACCTGCTTTGCAACCTAAAAATAGGATTGAGTGTATCCTTTACATTTCCTTTAGTAAAGTGCATTTAGTGTTTTTAAAACTCAGTCCATTTTATTGTCTCACACCAACAGCTTTACAGACTAACTATCTTTAAAAGCACTTTGAAATAAATGCCCAGTCAACAATGTGTGACTGCTTTTCAGGGTGTAAAATGCATTTCCCCCCCCTACATTTTCAGGAGTTTTGAAAAACTTGGCATAGGGACCACGTTCAGTCCTTTCTGTCAAAGTTACAACCCCGTCTTGACTCAAACAATACCAGCAGGGAAACAATAAAAAAAAAGCTTTAGGCTTTTACCAAAGGTAGACGTTAGGAAAAAACGTAATGTTTTGTTAGAGAAAACAAACCCCCTTTTTTCCTCTTCACTTTCATCCCTATCCTTGGTATATGTGAAATAGCAAAACTGTGTCCAACACCCTATGCTTCTGCACTTCTGTGTAAGTTTAAGTGTGCTGTGTTCTCTTGTCTTTCTATTTCCCCCTTTTTGATTTGACACTATTCGGGAGGAAGAACCAAAGTAAAAATCTTCATAGAAATATATACTGAACTGAAGAAAATTAACTCTATCCCAGCCAAAACCAGCACAGGTTCACAGTCTACAAATGCTGTGTGATATTCTAGGGCGCTTACACCATCAGATGCTCTCGTAGTCGAGGTGGTATTTGTATCTAGGTGTTGTCTGACCACAGTGTGTCTTACCTATTGATTGCCAGCATTTTTATTTAATTTTTTTTTAATTGAAGTGAAATCTTTCAGTGTAACAAGGTTTTCATGGTTCTGTCTTTGATATTTAGCATGCATTCAAAACGTGGCTGGAGTTTTGAGATAATGGATAAAAGTACCTTATACAGGTATAAAAGAAATTTTACAAGTCTCATACCCTCTCTAAATCTAAGTAGTTTGTTAATAAATATTTGCAGGAATTAAGATTAACAGTGCTGACAAACTTTGTAAGCCAACCATGGTTTCAGCACTTCTCCTAAAGTGCTTTATGGATGTTAAGCATCCAGCCTGGAAACCAGATGTGTCTTGTTCCCACTTCAGAGACAGCAAAGCTGATGTGGAGGGACTGGTTTTGCTCCATGCCCCCGAGGGCATGTGTGCCAGCTGGAATTAGAGCAGGCTTGTCCTTGATGGTGGAGGTGACTAGGGGAGAGACAATCGGATTGTGCCTGTTGTGTTACTGTTGTGGGGGGTTTACCTGCTGCTGGAAGTGTTGCATGAAGTGGAAGGTTTAGGTTGTGATGCTGCCACGTTGGATGGCTCACAGACTGTGTAGCACTTGTCAAATCCCTGTGATGTTCCTGAGGTGACCCATAGAGGTGCAAACCCTTCTGCTTGTTACAAGTTGATATATAGATTAAAAAACAAAACAAAATAAAAAAAAAAAAAGTTGAAAAAAAAAATAATTACACCCTCATTGCTTTTGCTTCTTATTCCTCCTTTTCTGTTTACTGTATTTTATTTATAGGTGTTGATTTTAAAATCAAAACAGTAGAGCTAAGAGGAAAGAAAATTAGATTACAAATCTGGTAAGTAAACCAAACGTGCAACCAGCAGTACGTTTTAATTTTTATGTTCTAGCATGAATTAATACTCTTGTCTAATACTATTAACTGTTATAAGCTGGTTTAGCTCTTGCCCTGTTCCTCCTCTCCTCCGTTCCCTTGAGACTTCAGCAAAACCAAATAGCTCTTCTTTTTTGTGTGTGTGAAGCTGAAGGAGGAGAGGGAGAGAGAAAGTTAGAAATAGGACATGAATGTGATGGCTGCAATGTTGATGTATCACAGACATCTCCAGCCCCTTTGCCTAGAAGAATAATATCACCTACACAAGAAATAGGGAGTTCTCCAGGCAACGAAAGGTGACTGAGTTAAATAGACACTAGAGAAAATACACCTCAGATTTTTTTTTTTTCTGTTTTCTGGCCTGTTTAAAACCGACCTGCATTGTAACAGCAATTACTAAACAACTGGGAAGTGTTTCCTAACCTGTTTTTCTGAACCTTGGTATAGGAGGTGCTGTTTCATTGATGCTATGTTAAAGCACTTCAAAGTGAAGGGCGTTAAAGACTGAAGTAAATTGTATCCACTCTAAACAGCACTGAGAAGTAAAATGATCCCATACAAATAAGACTCTATACCTTGACTGGTACCAGTGTCCTGCTACAGAAAGCTCAAACTCTGAGCTACACTTTTCCTTGCTGGAGTAGGTTACATGTTTCCTGATAGTGAGTCTCCATGTCAATGATTAATACAGTTTTTATTGTGGAGAAATTATTGAGCTCAAGAGCTCCTTTTTTTTTGCAGAGTAGTGCAACATGTAACCATTGTTATGAGAGCATAAACCAGCTCTGTTCTATACATTAATCTTACATATTGCTATGTAGAAGCTTAGCTTGGGTTTATTAACAGTGCGTGGTGCATAATTGGAATTGTAGTTAAACTGTTAAAGCTTCTAACAATCCACAGTGGAGGAGGTGGGGGGAAGCTCAAAAGATACTCATTATTAAGCTTTTTGGGATATTCTGGTGGTTTCTCGTTCTTACCTACATGGATGCAGTGACTTCAGCTTACTAACTCCTCTTGGCAGGTCACCATCAACTCTGTTTGTCACACCATGTGTCTGTCTTGCTTCCCTCTGAGTTAACTGCTGCTTCACCTTTGGTATCATCAGTCACCTAACACTTGAATGTTAGTGGCATGTCTTCATCCATCATCTGTCCCTGTCTGGAAAACTGTGACCACAAGGCTGGCAGTTGAGCCAGCGATTGTTAGCCAGGGTCTGCTGGAGCTGATGGAGGTAACAAAAAATTTTGATCTGGAGATGTTACTGTATGGCTGATACAAATTGTTGCTATGAAATGTTCTGAGCTTATGAAAAAAAAATTCTTTGTGTTGAATAAATACTCGATAGGAGAGATCTTTTGTTGGAAAAGAGATGTTGAAACCATTATTTTCCACATATTGAGAATATGCTAGAAGGGTATAGGAAAACTAAAACTAAAACTTGATAGGCTGCTAGAATGTGACCGTTAGTGCTGTGTGAAGCCCTGCTAAAACACTGGAGAACAAACAATGTAAAGAGATAATATTTTAAAATATGATAAAATCCATGAATACAACATCCTGTTCCTAACTGTCACTTTCTCTCCAATGATGGCTATGAAAATCCTGTTCTTATACTTAAGAGTGTCTGGCATACTTCTTATTTATTTTAAAAAGCAGTTGAATGAGCACTTCTTTTGGTAATTTGTCCTAAATTATGCTGTGTATGCTTCTGGGCCTAACTATAATCACACGATCATAGAGTCATTAAGTTGGAGAAGACCTTTAAGATCATCGAGTCCAATCATTAACCCAGCATTGCCAGGGCACCACTAATCCATGTCCCTCAGCACCACGTCTCCACGGCTTTCAAACCCTTCCAGGGATCACGGGGACTCCACCACTGCCCTGGGCAGCCTGGGACAGGCCTGGACAGCCCTTGCAGGGAAGAAATTGTTCCTCATGTCCAATAAACCTCCCCTGGTGCAACCTGAGGCTGTTTCCTCTTGTGCTGTTGCTTGTTCTTTTGGAGAAGAGACTGACCCCACCTGGCTCCAACCTCCTGTCAGGGAGTTGTCGAGAGCCAGAAATTGTCCCCTGAGCCTCCTTTTCTCCAGGCTGAACAACCCCAGGTCTCCTCAGCTCCTTGTACCTTCAATTATTAGATAAAAAGAGGAAAGTGATTTAGCAACTCAAACACTTGGAAGTTCAGAAATGCAGATTTAAGTTACATGGCTGATTCTGTCAGTCTCCTTTCATGTCTACACAGAGACACAACTAAGGTTCCCTCATGCTTCCTGGTAGTCTTTTGTCCAAGAACATGTTTTGTCCATGGTTACAGTAATTGTACTACCAAAAAATGTTTTATTCAGTGAACAGATGGTTTCTGAAGTTAATGCTTATCTGTTTCCTTAAAATGACTATGGTTGTGTTCCAAAGCATCAAAGTTTGATGATTTTGATGATTGATTTTTTTTTTTTTTTTTGTCATTTGATGATTCTAGTTTAAAAAATCAAACAGAAGCAGTATTTAAGAAAAAAAACCCTAAAACTTATACTTGGGTATTTTATGGTCACTTGACCTGTTTCTCCACTGACCGCTCTGTCAGCAGAGTGATCTCCACAGAGCTCTGTCACTTGAATTTATCCAAGTCCAGCAGTATGGTGTTGAATATATGAAGGAATTAGGTGTGTGAGATGTCCTTTTGAAAGCAGCTTTCACATGGGCTGTTGTTAGTAGAGCAGGGAACAAATTGGGCTTGTCTCCCTTATTCCTGTCACAATGGGATACTGTGCAGCAAGGATCACAGAGGTGTCTGCTCTCACCTCTGCCCCACCTGTTCCTATCTGGTCCCTGCTACCTCACATTACGTCCTCCCTTATCTCCCTGACTTTCAGAACCTCCTGCTCCTTGGATTAAAAAATGGTAGGGCAGCACCGAGGACACAGTAGTGTCCATCTTTTCTGATGAACCTCATGAAGTTCAGGAAGGACAAGTGTAAGGTCCTGCACCTGAGGAGGAATAACTCCCTGCACCAGTACAGGGCAGGGGGTGACCTGCTGGAAAGTAGCTCTGGGGAGAAGAACCTGGGAGTGCTGGGGGGACAACATGGTCACCATGAGCCAGCAATGTACTTCTGTAGCCAAGAAGGCCAGTGGTGTCCTGGGGTGAATCTAGAACAGTGTGGATACCACGTTGAGAGAGGTTCTCCTCCCCCTCTACTCTGCCCTAGAGAGGTCATCTCTTGGGTCTTGTGTCCAGTGCTGGGCTCCCCAGTTCAAGAGAGACAAGGAACTACTGCAGAGAGTCCAGCAGAGGCTGTGAAGATGCTGAGGGGCCTGGAGCATCTCTGTGCTGGGGAAAGGCTGAGAGCCCTGAGGCTGTTCAGCTGGAGAAGAGCAGCCTGAGAGGGCAGCTGATCAATGCTGAGCAAGAGCTAAAGGGCCCCAGGGGCAAGAGGATGGGGCCAGACTCTTGTCAGTGGTGCCCAGAAACAGGACAAGGGCCGATTGGCACAAATGGGAACCCAGGAAGTTCCATCTGAACAGGAGGAGAAACTTCTTTGGTGTGAGGGTGTCAGAGCCTGTGCCAGGCTGCCCAGCGAGGTTGTGGAGTCTCCTTCTCTGGAGAGATTCCAAACCCAGCTGGACACTGTGATGCTGGGCCCTCTGCTCTGGGTGACCCTGCTGGATGGAGCAGGGAGGTGGCACCAGATCATCTCCAGAGGTCCCTTCCAACCTCCACTATTCTGATTTATTCAGTGTGGGGATGGACACAGGAAGGTCAAGGGCTGCAATGCATGTTACTGAGTCCCTCTCAGTCAGTAACATGAAGGCACCACATGTGTGGCACAGCCTGGCTTGCTTCACTGCTGGGTCTGGAGAAGCAATGCAACTAATTCCAAAACCAGGGGTGAAACAATCCCATCCCTGTGGGTCATACCCTTAAATATCTTCTGCAAGCCAAATGAAGGCAGTTGGATGCACATACCTCATCACCATGAGAAGCATATTTAGAGCTTCACACCTGTGAGTTACAATAACAAACACGCTCAGATATACAGCAATAAGGTGCGATTTGTGATGTTAATGACTTCCCCTCTATACATTTACTGGCAAAATATATTGCATAATTTATGAAATTGCTTTAGCACTCAGAGCACAAACGGTGCCTCCTGATTGGCTCCATTCCGTGCCATATGTTGTATTGAAACTGTTATTTATACTCAATGAAGACATAGATTGTAAGGAAGCCTTGAGTACAATGATAAAATTATAAACACATTTTCCGCCTGTTGAACACAGAATTTGTATTTGTAATCTTATCTTGGTCCTGTTGCAACAGGAAGCTTGTCTTCTGTTTTCACCCCTAAAGGCTTTCTTCAAATATTCCCTCACTAGAAATGGTTTTTTTGAAGCTCTACAACCAGACAATTAAGCGAGTACAAAGAACACAATAATTATTTCACTCAGCCAGTATTGTGGCATGTGTGGCAACGTCTTCCTTCTGTTTAGTTTATTTGACCTGATGGTCTGCTACATGGACAGCCTGGTTTCCAAGTCCATGTTCAACTCTGTCACCATCTGTTCCAAGGGAAGGTTGCTCTTCAAAAATTAAACAAGTGGGCAGAAGCTTGAAAAGTAGAAAGAGTTAATGTGATTTTTTTTTTTCTTTTAACTATCAAGAGCATTTCAAATTTCAACTCTCCTGCTATAGTTACATGTGTATATATGTTCTGGTTCAATCTGGAATAAAAGTTAAATTTTTTCCTAGAAGCTGGCTCAGTGCTGGGGTTTGGATTTCAGAGAATAATCATGTTGATAACACAGTGTCATGGTTTAACCTCTGCTGGCAACTAAACACCACACAACTGCTCACGCAGCACTTACCTCCACCTTCCTCCTGTGGGATGGGCAAGAAAATCAGGAGAAAGAATAAAAGATGAGACAAGGGCAGTTTAATAAAAACAACACAAAAAAGAAAAGACACCGATAGTATGAATGAAATTATAGACAAAGCAAGTGATAGAAGCTGGGAAGGCTCTATCTGTACCCAAGATGCTAACTTACCCTGCTCCTACCACACTGAAGCAAGTTGAAAACAGGCACCATTACCCCAGGCCCAGCCCTCCCCTTATATAGGGGCATGACTCAGTATGGTATCGCCTCTCCCATTGCCTGGCTCAGTTGTTTATCATGGCTGTGGCCCCTCCCAGCTGATTGGGCCAGCAGCTGCTGGTGATAATTAAGCAGAACCCAACCCAGGACACACACTGATGGTTTAGTTGAGGGTGGTGAGAGCCTGTCCCATGTTTCCCAGAGAGGTGGTGGCTGCCCCATCCCTGGCACCATTGCAGGTGAGG
>WTSP01010616.1:14055-34460 GCA_025331215.1 Actenoides lindsayi | reverse complement strand
CTGGGCCCCCTGCTCTGGGTGACCCTGCTGGATGGAGCAGGGGGGGTGGCACCAGATCATCTCCAGAGGGCCCTTCCAACTCCTACCATTCTGTGATTTTGTGCAGTCTGGGCTGCCAGAAGTTGTAGGTACAATAAATCTGCTTCCCCATTGCAGTTCTTGGATGAAAGAAGCTCTTGTGTTCATGAGAAATAAGGCCTGTGTGGAGCTCAGGCCATAGGGTCAGGTAACCACAACTACTGGATGCAGAAGTGTCCCAAGTGAATCTGAGCATCTGTGAGTCGGTGCTTTTATAAGCCTTGGAAAACTAGACCCAGTAATAGCAACCCCTCATTGGTGCTTTGAGGCTTTTGTCTGACACAAGTAACAGTCATTCTGGCACCCCCTCTGAAAGGACCTGCTGCTGGAAGCTGTCCTGCCCTTCTGGGGAGCCAGAGGAGCTCTCTGGTATCTCTATAGGTTTAATGACCAAGGGAGTCAGTGACCTGGCAAGAAAACAGTCTTGATTTGCTTCTGAAGGTTGTTTAATTTGGTGCATTCTCATAAAAATGTTCACATTTTGCCAGCTTGTCCTTTTCTAATGCACAGTTGTTGTCTTGGAAAATCTCTGGGACAATGAGTAGACTGAGGAAAAGGTCGCCTGTCCTGCAATAGAACAGAACGCAGTTCCTTCTGTTCAGTACCTCTGAAATAAATTATTTCATACAATAAAATATCTTAGATAAATTTGTGGTTTATGGGAGGAAAAAAGATCAGCTTGACAAGTAGAATTAACATCTAAAATTAATTAAGAACACTTTTTTAAATACTACCTTTAGGTTCCATAAAAGCACAGGGTATATGAAAGTGTGAAATAGTGTTGAAGTTTTACTTATGCTTCCAAATATTGTCCTCTCTATTGCCACTTCACACCATCACTCATAAAAAAATTACTTTAACCTCGGAGCCAGAGACAGTTTGAAGTCTGTCCATGCGTTTGTTTCAAGCAACTGGTTTAGATAGACACAGAGATTTACACCAAAAAATATCCAAACCTATTTTAATTAAGATCAACTGTACTTGCATTGTATTTTATGCGGTCTGAAATAGTGAGAGTACAACAAGTCAACACTTGAAATTGGGCTTTGTGGGTGATATTTATTTGCTGCTGTTTGGTGCAATGTTCAGTTGTATTTTTGGAGCATTGTTTCTGTTTTGGAAGCAGAAAAGCAGAGTCAAGCAGTGGGGATTTTTTTATTGCAGATCATAGATGGTCAAGGAGTCATTTGCTGTATGTTTCTGATTACAGTTGAGAAATAACCAGTGGTTATCCATTGAAGACTGTATTGAAAACCTCAATGTGAGAAAACTGCTTTAAGCATTAAAAAAAAAAAAGGAGTAATTGGTTGGTTAGGTTTGGGGTTTTTTTCAGTGATGCCAAATCATTGATCAAGTTGTAGCAGTTTATTATTTCAACTTCTGGAGTTGGAGTTAAATTGACTTGACTGATTCTATGATGTTGATTCTGACCAGAGCAAATAAACTGGTATCACTTAATGATACTCATGAAGTCATGTACTGGTAGCTCAGTTAAATAATGCTCATCTTCTTCCACCTTTCCACTAGGACATCATAATCTAATCCAGGAGTGAGGGCATCGATGGAAATAGCACAGCAAAGTTAAATGTTCCAGCAGTGCACATGAAAGGAAGGCATTTTAAGTTGGATTAACTTTTAATATTAGCCATGCATTAGGGGTTGGTGTTTTTGGGGTGAAGAATTTGCTGCACATTTTTGTGAAAAATAAGATACAACCTGGTAGAAGATGAGATTTTTCTATGTGAAGGATCAAGTCGATGCTCTTCTCAAACTGCAGCTTCTTTAGGTAGCTTGGGGTTGCATTCTGCACTTACTGCAGAACTGGTCCTCCAGTTTTCACCTTACTCTAATACAGTTTTATTTTGATGTTAGAGGCTACAAGTTCAGCTTATTTTATTCCACTTTTCAAAGGAAACAAGGATTAGAATATCACTCTTACAGTCAGAATCCTGTTCACTGGTTCCATTTAAACTTCCTGCAATGGTAGAGGTGTTGGTTGCATGAAGTGTGGGGAAGTCGGTGACTTAAAGAAAGATAAAGGAAGTCAACCATTATCCACAGTAATTAGTGCCCCTGGCAGGTGACAGTTGGTGGCCATCTGGCCATTTAACATATATAGTGGGCAGGCTGTCTGTGGGTGTTTTCAACTGGCCACAGCACATGGTGTGTCTGGAGTAGCCAGCAAGCTAGACTATGAGTTGTGTGATATTTGGGTGAAGGAGCTGAGACTTCTATAAACAATGCGTGAGGGTGTTGTGGGGCGAGGAGAGGCTGTTAGTAGAGGTAGACTTGGAGATACAGGCTAGGGGAAATGGTGGAGGTGGAGATACCTGGGGTGGCAGAGTGTAGCAGTGCGTGGTTGGCTCCATCGCCTCCCCCATGGCTTGTCCAGTGGGTTGATGACTGTCTTCAAGGGGTTAGTTGAACATTGGTGTGTTATTTCCCCACTGATTTTTTCCAATGTATGAACTGAGTGATCTGGTGCCCTGGTAGCCCCCCTGTGATGGAGCTGCTAAAGGTCCTTAACATTGACCTGAAAGCACAGCCAGGTGACTCAGAAATAGCCCCTTTATTTCTGTGTTCCAGAAGAGGCACAGAAAAGAAGGGGAAGATCAGCCAGCACAAAAAAAAAACCCCAAACAAACAACTTTTCCCATTATTCTAGCCAAAGCTAGAATTGATGCATTCTTCCACATCAGGTTTACCCTTCCACCTGCCACCTAATTATGTCTGCTCTGAATGATGGAACTAAAGGGATCCCATCCTTAATACACTTGATCAATAGGCTGGACTCGCAGCAGATGGCAGAGGCTGCTCTACAAGGTCATAATTCTGTTCCTAAGCACTACAGCAGTGTTATCCATATGTGGAAAATCAACGGTTCATATTGAAATTTTGAAGGTTTTCATGGAGTGAACATCCAAAGGACCTTTCAAAAAAAATATAAATCTGACCGTATCAAAGTAACAGAAGAGAAAATTGAGTTACTTGCTCTGAGTAATATTTAATACACATCATTTCAGCTGCCAGAACTTGTATTGCTTTAAGAAAAATGCCTCATTAGTGATAAGAAAGCAACCAATTAACCATCTAAAACTGGTCTGAAATATTAGTAGAGCTTGACCTTATTGAAACAGGCCACCTGTTTTCACCTTCTGTGGGCTCCCAAAGGTTTGCACGAATGTAATAGTGCAGTTCTGAGTAGAGAATGGGATTTGAATAAAAGTAAAAGAAAAAAAAATATGGAATGCAATAGGAACTTGTTCTCTTCTGCCCCATATTGCAATGCCACTGGCTTGCAGTGAAGTATTAGTCAATATTTTTCCACAGGTTATGAAGCAGAGGTTTCAAATATTTATTTTTTTTTGAGTGGATGCTGCTTTACTTGGTGAAACCATCAGCAAAGATTTGTTGCTGTCAAGTACACTTGTGGCCGTTTCAGGAGAAAGTTAAATACTTCCCTTTGAAACCTGCTTTAGTTTAAATTCTTAAAGCTTTTGTGAAGAGCAAGACAGGCTTGTCGTAGTTTGTGCTACTGCGCATTGTGTATCAATGTTAAAAGAATTAATTCTTCAGGACAATCAGTGTGGCATTTTGTGAACACGACTTGGTTTTTATTTCGGTAACAGGTGGTTTTGGGTCTCCATTGTTAATCTCATTTCCAAATTCATCCTCCTCCTCCTTTTGTCTAAAATGTGACTGTTGAAGAGGCTTACTTTTGAATTTTTGAGTCCCAACACACATGTATTTTGCCCCGTCCACTCGTAATTTTGGTCCATCATTTGACTTGTAACAGTGACATTTAGAAATTACCCATTGACGCTGGGGGCTGACCTCAAGCAGCAAATGCTTGATCAGCTTGGGGCACCATATAACTTACTTTCCAGTTGTGATACCAGTCACATTTTAAGACTTAGGGTATGCACCAGCTATTGTTTTTTGGTTGGTTTTTTTTTTTGTGTAACTGCCAAAAATCTTCCATGAGCAGGTTTAATGATACCATTAAAAGCAGTTCACATGTTTTCATGGTTCAGAGGGTAAAATAACCCACCTGCCTCATCTAGTTTGGAATAGAAGTTGTAACTGGTACGGGTGACATGTTGTTACTGCTGGAAAATGGTCTCCAGTATATAAATGCACCCTGAAATACCGACAATGCTGAAATGAGAAGGGAAATGTTATCTGAACACCTCAGATTAAGAGACATAAGGCTGAAAGCCAAGTCAGCCCACACGGTGGTTGCTCACTCCATTCACTTCTGCCTGAAGCTTCTGCATTAGATTTAGAACCGTGGCTGAGTTGCTGTGGTTGAGCCAAGAAGGCTCTGAAAGCTCAAGCTTTGAGAAGCATCTATCAATTTCCTTTTGATATTTTTTTTTCAGGGCCATTTAAAAAAAACAAAACAACCCAACAACAAACACCAACACCACAAAAACAGCTTCATCTGCTGGTATATTTTCATTGGGCAGCTTCATTCTCAAGACCCAACTAGAACCTTTTGGTGGCTTTTCTTGGTGAAGTTACAATGAATATTCCCAATATGAAAACTTCTGATGATTGAAAGTACTGCTCCATTTTTTATTTTTTTTTTTCCTGAAATTCACACCTATAGAAGAAAATGTTCAATGTAGAATTGTCTGCCGGGCGCGGGAGTGTTTCTATGTAAATATAAACAAAATAATTCTGTGCTTTGCAAATTGGTGAAAATATTTGTGTCAATGTTTGCTGCTGCTTCTTAGGGACACAGCAGGTCAGGAGAGATTCAACAGCATTACCTCAGCTTATTACAGAAGTGCCAAGGGAATTATTTTGGTGTATGATATCACCAAGAAGGAAACATTTGACGATTTACCAAAATGGATGAAAATGATTGATAAGGTAGGCCATAAATATTTTCTTTTTACATATTTTATTAAGAAGCAATCTTTTTTTTTTTTTTTTCCTTTTTTCTTCCAAGGCACTCTGTGAAACTTTTAACAGCATTGATACAGGATTATTAAACTACTGACATCTAATTTTCACTGCTTTCTTTTAGCCAGGATTTAACATTGTTGTGATTTTGTTGCAAAATGGTTGTCCATTCCCACTTCCTCGACTTAGAATTGTCCCTGTTAGAAGTGGCAGTGGAAATCTGTAACATTACTCATTCACATGTGCACCAGGGGGTGGGAAAATTTTATTTCCTGTCTGTGAAATAGGGTCATTATGTTCATTCTCAGATAAACTAGAACAGCTGCTTTTCAAGTCATGATTTAAAAATGGAATTTAAAAATTGAAAGTTGAAAATTTTTGAAATGGAACCATAGACTAGTTTGGGTTGAAAGGGATCTTAAAGATTATCTCATTCCACCCCGCCCTGCACTGAGCAGGGACACCTCCCACTAGACCAGGTTTCTCAGAGCCCCATCCAGCCTGGTCTTGAACACATCCAGTGATGGAGCATCCACAGCTTCCCTGGGCAACCCGTTCTAGTGTCTCACCACCCTCATGATGAAGAATTTCTTCCTTAACATCTAATCTAAATCTCCACTCTTCCAGTTTGAAGCCATTACCCCTCATCCTGTCACTACAAATCCTTGCAAAAAGTCCCTCCCCAGCATTCTTGTAGGCCCCCTTCAAGTATTGGAAGGCCACCAGGAGGTCTCCCTGGATCCTTTTCTTCTCCAGTCTGAACACCCCCAACTCTCCCAGCCTGGCCTCCCAGCAGAGGGGTTCCAGCCCTCCCAGCATTGCTGTGGCTCCTCTGGACCCGCTCCAGCACATCCATGTCCTTCATGTGGTGGGGGCTCTGGAGCTGGAGGCAGTACTCTGGGTGAGGTCTCACAATAGCAGTGTAGAGGGGGGATAAATAATAAAAAAAGGATAAAATAATATTTAGGAAGGACATTTAGATCTAAACTTTGTAGGTGTGGTCCCTTAGTACAGGAATTGCCCTTTTTTAATATTGTGATTGCATTACAAAATCTTACATTTTGGGTTTAGCTAACTAAAGATGTTTTCATTGCAGTATGCTTCAGAAGATGCAGAGCTTCTATTAGTTGGAAATAAACTGGACTGTGAAGTGGATCGAGAGATTACTCGACAGCAGGGAGAAAAGGTAAGATCAGGTCTAACCGAATTCTTAGTTCCTTGTAGAAGCCAAGCTGCTGATGGTCCTTGTGCAGACCTAAGGAGCATGCTGGGAGTGATGGTGGTCTGTCAAAATCCATATGGTATTTACTGTTATAGAATGTGCAGTTATACGTGTTCCTGCTGGAGCAGGATGTCTTTGACATAAAGAACAAGTAAATTACAAGTTGATTTACACCACACTACACCTTTTCATACTCTGAAGGAGAATATAGTGAAGACTTGAATCCCAAACGGAGATACCTGTGCTCAGGGCATCTTTGGGAGCCTTCTTCCAGATGTTTGCTTTTCAGTAATATTTTAGGACAGGCAACAGCTCTGCTTGATTACATAGCTCACCTTTGTTTTCATGTTTCTTTGGTTCTTTTCCAACCCCAGTGGAAGTGGTAAGGAACCTGACAGGAGGACATGTTTTAGTGTGATGCTCCTAGCACTGTGTTGATCAGGACACAGTCAGTATGGACATCCACAAACATTTTCCTTCAGCTACCCACCCTGTGTTTGGAAGTGAAACATTTTCTGTTAACAAGTCAAGGCTCATTCTCAAATCTGCACTCTCTTTCCTGCATTTTAATAACAAGGTTGTGATTCGCTCTGAGAGAAGTTCTTACTTTTTGGCAACCTGCATCAATCCATGTCAACTGAAGACACGAATTTCTCAAGATTTCGGTTTGGAAAAGCACGCTGCACACTTTTTTTTTTTTTTTTACCACTTTCAAGTGAAAATTAACTATATGTGGCAGTACTTGCTGCAGCTTGGAGAGTCGGGATTATTAGTTAGATTTCAGTCAACAGATTTGGGGAAAGTTTGTGGTTTGTGTTTTTTTTATTTTAAAGGCTTCATGAGGAGTGTGTATTTGCTGTTCGCTGCTGTTTGCGTGTATCTTCATGTAGCTGTTTTTATTTTCTCTTTCATCAGTTTGCACAGCAAATAACTGGGATGCGGTTCTGTGAAGCAAGTGCCAAGGATAATTTTAATGTGGATGAGATATTTCTAAAACTTGTTGATGACATTCTGAAAAAGGTAAAATACTCAGGTGGTAGTTCCTCTGACCAGGTAAATGGTCAGCATTTAATGACTGCAGGTGGTTGTTGGGGGCCGTAGAGGGCGAGCGCACGCGGTCAGGTGAAATTTTTGGTTAATACGTAGCGGTCGTGATGCAGTTCACAGACTCTGCTGTTGAATTTGCTGTAATTCCTCTTTCGTGTAACCTCACTAAATAGCAGCAGCTGACTGTACATTTGCCCGTTTTCATTTTGCAGGCAGTTGTGCTGTGGTTTGGTGTAATCAGTTGAGGAAGTGGCTTTATTTCAACAGTGTCTTCTAAGTTGTTTTTTCTAAAAGAAATTCTTAATGCAACTTAACTCGAGTAGAACCAAAAGATCCTTCAATTGAGGCTTTGGCTTTGGCTGACAGGGGACTCTTGAAATGAGCTCTTTGTGCCGAGTTCTATGCAGATGACTGTTGACAGGTGATTTTTCTTTTCTTTAAGATGCCACTGGACGTTATAAGAAATGAGTTGTCCAACAGTATCCTGTCCCTGCAACCAGAGCCAGAAATCCCACCAGAATTGCCTCCTCCAAGGCCACATGTCCGTTGCTGTTGACTTGTTACTCCACACAGAGTGAAAAATAGGAGCGGGAGGGTAAAGAAGATATCTGTACTACTCTGCACTACAATCATTTGGCAGTTTCTTGTTGCACTTTGTTATTCGAGTCAGAGCTACACACTAACTTGTAAATATGCAAATATGCAATCCTGTGTAGGATTCAGCTATAACATTTAAATATTTATCCCTCTCCCTCACAATGATGTTTCATTCATTGCCCCGGTGTTATAAATACTGTACAGCGGGTGGGGGGTTACCACACTTCCAGTCGAGGACGAGGAGAAATGAAATCTATACCTATTCTTGACATAAATGTTGTAATAGTTCTTTGTTATTATAAGCAGGCAGGCAGAAGCTCTTCTGGTATGAAGATAAGTATATGGTGCTTTGCTAACTATTTTAAAGACAAATTTTTTTAAAAGAACAGAGGACTTTATGTACAAAGCTTCCATAATCAGCATTCTGTTTCCTTTTAATGTGGTGAAAACCATTTTTGGCTGTAGCATCCTCTGCTGACTGGATTCATTGAAAAGCTAAGTTGAGGTTTTTTTGGGCAGTCTTTTATTTATTTCATTTCTTGCTGCACCCTTTCTTTGTGTGCCCAGACATCACATCTGGTGCAGATCTAAGATTGCACTCTGAGATAGCATATATATCATTTTCTGCGTAAGCATAAACTCGGTTGCAAGAATCATTAAGTTTCAGTAAAAGAATGAAGATATATTCAAGCTCTAAAAGAAGGTATAAAAGGCAATGCTGCTGTCCTAGACAAATTCTTATTAAAAAAACCAAACCAAAATAAATTTAAGATGATACATTTTCCTGTGTTAAGGAATATATATGTTTATTTGTCTGGACATCTGTAGGGTTGGGGGGAAGGGAACCGAAGGTAAAATTATTTTCTTTCCTGATGATGGCAATTCTTCCTATCGAGCAAATACTGTTGTTAGGTTTTTGTCTGATAATGAATTTGTGAATTATATCTTTGGTATATCTTTTCTTCAAATGCACTGTTTTAGTTTAGCTGTGGTAAATCAGTAGTTACATATTTGAATAACTTGGTGTGTCCTGAATGTTGTGGTATTGAAAAGCATTGTGGTCTTTCTAAACTAATGAAGTGCAAATAAAATTTTGTATTTATGACTGACAGTGGAACTGCACCTGTTCTTAGAATGGAAAGTGTCAAAGGATGATGGGTAAGAGGCAGAATCTGGATTATGGAACAAGGCTTGTTTGAATGTTGTTATGATTTCATTTTTCAGCGTGCCGGTTCCTGTAGGTGTAGTGAGGAGAGCAACAGACCTTAGTTGGTCACCTTGATCACTGCTCTGTTGGGAGAGCAGCTGATGACCTCGAACAGCATGTGACTGCTTGTCACGCTGGCTCAGCAGGCGGTCGCCATACTATTAATTACACTGGCAACACAAGTATGAACCAGACTTTTTCACACTACAGCTTCTCTACTTCTCATTCTCTGGTGCTGGAACCCAATTTGTCACTTTGGCCACTCTCCTAGCCGGGACACTGACAATGACCAGTAAGTTATACCACTGACTTCAACAGCTTCTCTCTTTTTTTCTGGAAGGAAAAAAAAAAAAGACACAACAAACTATTAATATTAAAAAAAACCACCAAAACAACAAGATGAAAACAGAGCCCTTATTTCCCCGAGTAAGCTCTGACATTCTGAATACAATACCGTGCAGGTCTTTAGCACACCTGGATTTCAACTGACAGCTGAAGGAAGCGTGGTTGATATTTGTGCTTATGTCTTCTGCCACCTTGTGCCTAAACGGTTTTGCTTTTTTACACAGTAAACTTGCAGTTTACTATCATATTGGTGAGAGAAAATCAACTTCTAAAGCACTTGTGGGATTTCTGATGGTACTGCGGGCAATAGTGAGGAAGGGAAAATGATGGAAAAATGAGTTTTAACTTGACAACCATTTTATTTTAGCGGATTTGTTTTTATTTGTACTTAGAAACTTGTGATTTTTTTTTCCCTGCAGTTTTTGAATTAATAAAAATTAAGAAATTTGACATAGATCAACTTTCTTTTTGTAATTCTGTGCTGTTTGTCTATAGGTAGATTGGGATCCCAGTCTGCTGTGCCAAAAATTAAATATTACTGCCTTTCAGTGAGTCATATTTATGTGTGAATGCTTGAATGTATTTGATTATTCATCAGAAATCATAAAAAGTTCAGGAAACCAGTTTGCTTTGCATCCATTATATGATGACACTGAGGAAGGTTTTGTCTCCAAATTTTCTCTCTGCAACTTTTGTGTGAGTCAAAAAAAAGTTCCTGGCGAGCACTGGCAGTGCGGCGTGGAAAGATGGGTGGGGGAGAAAAAAAATGTTTTTCTTGCTGCTTTGTTGCTTCATGTGGAAGTTGATCGGTCAGCCCAACCCTTGTGGTCATCTAATGATGGGCTGTCTGAATGGTCTGCACAACCAGAGAGATGAGAGGATGAAGAGAAGGGAAGATGAGCTTTAAGCCTGTTCTGTGTTAGCAGATGACTCTGCTTAAGGGTAGCCCATTCCCACTCTTCAGGGGGTTTGAGGGATTGTTTCCTTCTAATACCAAGCCCAACCTGGTTTACCACTAAGCCCATCAGATGCTGCTGAGCTTTTCTAGTCCCTGGCAGTTTCTTCATGCTGGAGAAAGTACACAAGGGTGTCTTTTGGTAAGGAGACAGAAGTCACAGGGGTGTGAGAAATAGGGCTGTAACATCTACTTCAAAGTAGTGGTGGTTTCTTGACTTCCATGAAGTAATAGTAGATAGATCATGGTCATTGAAGAGTGGTTTGGAACTGATGTCACTGTGGTTAGGATTTAAACCAGTAAACTTTCCTGAAATCCAACTTTTTCAGTGGTATATCTGGTTGGCCCTGCATCTTCTCTTTTCTCCCACGTGACAAGCAACAGGACAAGAGAAAACAACCTCAAGTCACCCCAGGTGGCATCCTAGTAGGTATAGCCGTCTTGAGCATGAGCTATAAATATGTCCACACTAAATAACTAAAAGCTCAAATTCCTTTTGGGCTGAAGTGAGATGTTGTGAGTACTATGAGGTTTTATAGCATGGCTTTGGGTTCCCTACCACGGCAGGTGCACTGGGGGAGGTTGTCCATTAGGGGTCACTGGAGCTCCACCACTACAAGAGTCGGTTCCCTCTCCACTTGGAGTAGCAGCTGCTGCTCCCTACAGAGTAAACATCTCATTTATCAAAAGTCCTGATTTATCCAAAGCAGGAACTTAAAGTATCATAGTGGTGAGTATCTGTTGGGCACTGAAAACGTAGCCAAAGAAATGCTCGAGTGCATTGTGCTGATACAAGGAGGGAAGTACTGAAGAGTTAAAAATAGACACTTCTCTTTCTGTGTGCAAAGTTGTTTGCTTAAGTATCTTTTCTGACAGAAGGGTCTTTTTAGCTCATTTCCAGTCGTGTATGATAGGTGCAATTTGTGTAGTTGGGCTTCTCGAGGATCCCCTTTGATATCTTATTCCAAAATCATTAAGTATCCAGATGAATCGACTTCATTTCCTAATAAATGAATCAATATAAAATGATTCATTTTCTGAAATAAATAAATATCATCAATATAAAATGAATAAATGAATCATGCCTTAGTGTGATTTATTACTTGTGGTTCTATCAGGACTTGTAATATCTTTTTTGTATTCTTAGATTTGCCCCTAAAATCCGTTTGTTGTACTGTTACTTAGGGTGAAATTATTTTTCCTTCCAACTCTGGCCAAAATACACATAAACTCTCTCTGATGAAGGGTGTTTCCCTCAAAATGGTAAAGATCAATTTTTCATTTTAATTCTAAGTACTTCAGAGGTCCAATTCTATACCTTATTCATCCAGGATGCTGTTAGAGCACAGAGGATTACAGGGTCAATGCTATTAAAACAAAATTTTATGTTAGTCTGGGTAAATGCCAGTCCTTGCAAAAGAATCCAGCTTTCTGTAGATCCTAATAAATAGTGATGAGAACTTAAGGTTTTATTCATAATTTTAAATTTTTATTTCCTGAGGATGATTTTGGTCCTTTTGAAAGGAGGAATCCTGCTTGGTTTTGGCTCTGATTTTTGTTGTGATGAGGGAATTAAGATGCTTTTTTAGATTAAAATTGTTATGCTTCCTTTTAACTCTTTTTAACATGATTCAGCATCGTATGCTCTCAGCCCAGAAGGTCAACTGCATCCTGAGCTGCATCCCCAGCAGCATGGGCAGCAGATTGAGGAAGGGAATCCTACCCCTGTACATCTTTTCAATTACCATTTTTCAAGAAGACCAGGGCTGCATTGAAAACCGTGGTTTCAAGTGCAGGTTTATGCAATAGCTTTTCATCATTTAATCAGTAATTAATCCAGAAGATAAATTCTTCTATCCCATAGCATCTTAGTATCTCTAAGAGCCTTTGATGAGGAATGTGGATGAACAGCTTTCATAAATCCAGGTAAATTAGATCAAACGGATCTCGCCTTTCATGCAGTCTACAGTGGCTGGCTATCACAGAGATAGCATTTTTCTACATGTTTTCTATTCTTTGATTACAGCATCCACCAGCTACCCCATATCGATGTCAGTCTGGTGTCCCTTGGATATCTCTTTCCAGTGGAACATGTGTGGGAGGACAAAGATGGGTGGGTTTGGCACTAGACGTCGATAGCCACCGCTCTGTGGAAAGCCCAGGCAGGTTGCACCATTTGTGTCAGCTTAAGAAGGGATTAAAAGTAGTTTAAAAGCAGTGAAAATCTCCACGTTGACTCATAGAAGTTTAAAACGTGGGTTACTTTTAACTTGCACCATTGGTGGTGGTCTGGGTACAAATCCATACCAAAATAATTTGCCTTTTCAGATTCTTGGGGACTCTGCCCAGCCAAACGAGGGTGACTTAAAGTGGCAACAAAATTAATCTTAACTGAAATCAGGTTGTTATTCTCAGTATCTTGTTACGGGCAAAAATGGGGTCATACCTTAGATGCAAAGGATTAGTGCTGGGGATCTTTGCGTGGACATTGCTAGGGAAAGCATTGCTTTGGGCTTGCTCTGGTCTGGCCATGGGCACTGAGTGCTGATAGCAGTTGGAATTTGTTACCTGTCCTCCTGAAGAGCATCTTCTGGTTTAGACTCCTTGAAGAATTCCACTTCATTTTCCCACACACAATTGAGAGATGTGAACCCAAGTGCAGTAAGAAGGAATGATCCTGATCTGAATTACAATACAAACGTAAGTGTGCCTTGTTTGGTGTCGGAACTGTGGCAATCAAAGCTCTTAAGTGTTCTTTTTTTACTTACTGGAGCATCTTCCAGTAGCAAAGGAAGAAAGTAGGAAAATTGGACTGGAACCAGGAAACTAAACAAAACAAGTTAAATGTGAGAGGTATGTGAGGTTGCATAACAAATGCACTCAACCAACTAGTGACATGTTTCTGCGAAGGACCTGATGAGATGTGAAACGTAGCTGTAAGAGACCAGGGTCGCAGAATCGCAGACTGGTAGGGGTTAGAAGGGACCTCTGGAGATCATCTCATCCAACCCCGCTGCTCCAGCAGGGTCACCCAGAGCAGGGGGCCCAGGATCACAAGCAGGTGAGTGATCTACACTTAGATCAAGATGAGAAATGAAAAAGCTTTGTCCACAAGCCTGGAAAAGTGGACACCCATCGTCTTATGGAAGGGAAAACTGGGAAGTAACAGTGTTGAAAGATAGTGCACTTGAAAGTGAATCTCATTCTGCTAGCTCCAGTCCATGCTTGTAACATCTGATCTCTTCCGCAGCGTTTGGGGCAAGGGATATTAAGCTGTATAAAATGCCAGCTCATAGCTTCAGTTACAAAAGGCAGGGGGGAAACAAGATCTGATTGTGCTGTGAAACTGTCTGCTCCAAAGATGCTTTTCAATGCAAAAGCAATAACTGCATGTTCTTAACTGTAACCCTAAACCTGAGCTAAGAGAATATTGCATATATAATATAATCAGAGCCCTGGCCCAAGCTGCCCAGAGAGCTTGTGGCGTCTCCTCTGGAGAGATTCCAAACCCGCCTGGACAATGAGATGCTGGTGACCCTGCAGGAGCAGGTGGGGTGGCACCAGATGATCTCCAGAGGTCCCTTCCAACCCCCACCGTGCTGTGATCCTGCATGATGCTGTCTCTATCCCCACTGAGTGCGTTCCTGTGATTCTGCTCTTTTGCATCTCCTTAATCCCTGGACATGCTACTTTCTGCAGTTTCCTTTCTCACGCCCGGCTGTGCTTCCTGCTGTCCCTGTGCCGCGCGAGCGCTTCGTAAGCACGCGGGATTATCTCTTTGGCACCGGCTGGCGTTTGTATGCTGCCCTTCCTCAGTGCAGTTACTGGCTGTCCACGGGGCAGTAACTGAGGTTTCAGGGAGCTCGGGTTAATGAGGAGATTGAGTTTTATATCTTGCTGGGTCGTCAGATCCTGATCAGTAAAATGTGTTTGGGTAGGATGGATTTAAATCGTAGCGGTCGGGCTCAGCTGTGCCCACAGCCCCTAAAGGATGTGTCATAGATATCGAAACCAAAAGGAGGATAGAAAAAAAAGCTCTCCTGACCAGTTCAGCTTCTCTTTTTCCCAGTAAATGGACATAGTGTGCTATTAGGTCAGTGAGAAAAAGCAAAATTTCAGATTTTCTACAATAAAAGCAATGTCTGCTGTGCATTGCACAACTCCAAGTAAGTGACGCATCAGTGTTTGAGGGACTAAAGGCTTAAAAGAAGTTTTTCTCTGAGGTAGGGGTCCAAAGGAAAATGAGACATTTGCCTCCAGGAGCCTGCCCATCTCTGGAGATATCGGAAAGCAGTCCCTGGAGTACCCTCAGTTATCAGCTTGATCAACAGGTATCAGGGTTGCTGAATTGAATCATCCATCCGGTGCTAATCATGCACCATCTAGAAACTGAATCCCCAACAAATTAATGTGGGGCTTTCTCAGTTTTCAAAAATCTTTAGCAAGTTGGTGGTTCACGAGAAAGTCTATCTCTGCTATGAGAAGAGGAAGAGGAGGAGGTTGTGGTGCTGCCATGGCTTTCTGAAAGCCATCCAACTTTTAATAAAGCACTGAAGTTCGTGTCTTCATGTACAGCAAAAGGTAAGAGTGACTGAAATGAGCAGGAGGGAAAATGCAAAGGTGAGTAGGTGTATGGGACAGTCAGATGTCACCTCTCAAATGTCACACGCCGTGTAGTAATTGAGCTGAGAGTCAGATCTGCCCTGGGTCACTTGGGGCGTGATGTTTTATGTTTTCCATCATTCTCCATGTCTCCTTGGTCTCCTGTGAGGGGCTTCAGCAAAGGCTGACCTCAGGGAACCGGACCTCTTTCCTTCCTCCTCTGCCACATCTGGGCAGCCTCATCATTGATCTTCCTTAAAAGCTGTTTGTGGGAAAATAGGTCTCAGCCCTAGCTAACTCTCTGACCTCTCTCCTGAGCATGTGACCCATCGTGTTCCCTTCTTTCTTGGTGCCTATAAGAAAGATGGGGCAAGCTTTTTAGCAGTGCCTGTTGTGCTGGGACAAGGGGCAATGGGTTTAAACTAAAAAAGGGGAGATGTAGACTGGAGAGAAGGAAGAAATTTGTTACACTGAGGGTAGTGAGACCCTGTCCCAGGTTGCCCAGAGAGGCAGTCGCTGCCCCATCCCTGGCACCATTGCAGGTGAGGTTGGCTGGGACTCTGAGCAACCTGCTCTAGTTGCAGATATCCCTGCTCAGTGCAGGGGGGTTGGACTAGATGGCCTTGAAAGGTCCCGTCCAATCCAAACCAGTCTATGACTCTATGATAGTTTTTGTGTTTAACTCCATAGAAAGCTGTGTCAATGAGGGCTCAGAAGCTCAGTAACCACTTACCTGGGCTTTAACTGCTCGGTGCAGTTGTTCACTGAGGCTTTAGGCAAGAGAATTAGAGGAGTGTTTGAGGAGAAAGCAAAGAGAAAATGGGGCATGGATGGGAGTATATCACAGGTAGATTGAATATAGATAAGAAAGTGAAACTGAGGGGGACAAAGGAAGAAGACATGAAGCTCATCAAGCCAATATTAATGAGGTACTGGAAGAGGAAACTGCACTCATTAGTATTAAACCTGTATTGTGAGCCTGTCAGAATCAGCAGGGGTGATGCCTACCTTGTCAGCACTAGCTGAGCTGAGCCGAGCTCCTGGTGTGCCCAGATGAACCATCAAAGCAGCCTCTTGCTAGTCAGAAGGGGGTTGGCTGAGCCCCGTACAAGCTGTGCACCAGTGCTCCCTGGGGCTCAGATCCCCGGAGTCGTCGCGTGAAAGTCTCGTGCACGTTTCATACCTACAGGGTGGGACTGATGAGAGCCTCTGGAGCACATTGTAATGGCAGCAGAAGAAGGGATGGAGAAGGAGGAAGAAAGAAGCAGACAGACTGAAATGGAAGAGAGGAACCAAAACCAATTTGGTGATACTAAAAGCAGTCTAGATCTTGCCGACAAAATTGTTGGCAAGAGTGGAAGCACCTTTCAAGTAGAATCCGCCTGGGTGTAGTTTGGTTGTTCCTACCATAGATATTTAGGGATACTTTTGTGGTGGTACAGGAAACTCTCCCTCTGCTTTTGTGGAAACTGTGACAACAATGGCAGCAAAGCCTCTTCTTCTAGCATGGCAATATTGGAGTTGACATCCTGTCTGCTGCAGAAGACAACAGAACCAAAATGAAGGTGGATTAATGTAAGTAATTATTTTCTGCATGGGATAAACCTACTTAAAGCCATTACAATATACAATCATAGAATGGTTTGGGTTGGATGGGACCTTTAAAGGTCATTTAGTTCAGCCCCCCCATCTTATTTCTCCCCTGTGAAGCATCTAAGCATATGTCAGAGTTTGAAAACTATGCTGGCCATCAGAATGGCCATGTCCTTGATCATTCACTTCTGGCAGAGTTATAATTAAGGAATTCCTCAAATTCTGAATTGGACTCAGGAGTGCATTTTATCCCATTTAGTTAGATTTTATGGTAAATGCAACACAAGAAAGGTATCTCTTGGCCTTTCTTTGCCATCATATATATATATATTTATTTCATTTTTTTTCCCCCAGAATTTCCACATAACATTGTCTATATTCCACGGTTCTTCTCTTAGCATATGGTCAGATGAGGGTGCTCGCTCTCTTAATGTCTGATAGGGGTTTTTTTTCCAATATTACAAATATTTCCTTAGCCAGATGGATGTTTTGAAGGGAACGACTACACGAGCGCTTGCAGCTGCATTCAAAACATTGCACAGCCAAAGATTGTCAGAAGTGAATGTTACACACCCAAAATCCACTTCCAAACAGTGTTGTGGCTGCATTTTAATAGCTCATTTTAGTTCCTAGGCCTTGCCATGAAAATCAAAAGTCTTGACGTTGCAGGATTAGTCAATGGCAAAACCCAGCTAGAAGATGATGTAATTTTTTTTCCTGCTGAAACTGCGGGTGGAGATCTGGGTTCACATCCTTACTCTCTAACTATCCTCTATTCTTGGCCAAAGCAGAATTGGTTGGGATTGTGATGCTGAGCCTGTTTAAATAACCCTTTAAGGTGGCTTCTGGTTTTCTCATTATAGACACAAATTTCAGATCTGAGGTTCTGGTGTCTCCATAGCTCTTTCCTAGGCTCTACATGATTATATTAGTTCATGGCTCTGGTCCTGAAGAGAGTGTAATTTCATCCTCACGTTTCAAAAGGTTAGTCTCTTCTCATTAGCAATAAGGGCCCCTATCATGTGGCTAAAAAAAAAAATATGGAATAGTAACATACATCTGCATTTCCTACCCATGCGAGCAGTGGAAAAATGAAGAGGAGTGGGAAGGAGTTGTCACGTCATGTACTTAACTCCTCTAAAGCTGGATGCTTAAATTAGGTTCCTCCACCAAGTGGAGTCAGGAGGAGTCATATCTTCCACTGTAAGGAAAGACAAGAAAGACTAGGTTCTTAATTTATTTATCAAAATATTTGATTGTATTTGGTTAAGTATCAAATACCTTTAAAAGGTGCTGTGAACATCTCACCTTCTCCCCAGCCTCTAAACTTCTTAAGCTACCAACTTAGGATCCTGCTGGACTTTCAGAAGTAAACCAGCACATCTTCCCTTGCTCTCTAGACCAACAAGAAACAATGAGGAAGCTTGAAGAAAGCTGAGAAGGAAAAGCTGGCAGAAAAAAAAATCCAGAGCTGGAAAGGAGTGTCCAGAGGTGTGTGTTACACCACAACAGTAGGTGCTGTGTTTGTACCAAGGGTCAGGGCTGGGCTGGCCACTGGACAAATGACAGACACTCTCTATTAATCCCTCTCCCTTCCCAAAGGGAAGAGAAATGGAAAAAGGGAGAAAGACTTAAGGATTAGAATACTAAAACTGCTTTAATGAAAATAATAACAATGAAATTAAATAGATACAAAACCCAATATCCATCCCAACCCCGCCTGATGGCAATTATGTCACTGTCATCACCAATGCTGTGGAGCAGGCACCAGGGCAGTCCCAGACTGGACTCAACAGCAGATGGGAACTGGATTCAGAAGCTGGATTCTGGAACTGGATTCAGAAACACACAGATCAGGATCTAAGGCAGAATGGACAGAGTCCTCCTTAGATGCTGGACATTGAAGAAGAGGCTTGACCCTCATGATCCTTCAGCTATGCACTGAATATGAAATATTTGGGATGGGATTCCTTGTTGGTCAGTTGAGGGTCCCCTGTCCTCTCTGCTTCTCCCCACAGGTGCCACCTCTTACTTTGCAGCACCCCAATGCGGGGCACAAAATTGAGCAGTGGCCTTGGTCTGCAGAGGAGCAAGTCTAAGCAAGAGCCTTTTTGCCCCCCCCCCCCTCCCCAGACCTTGGTGGTGTCTCTGAACATGGAGCGTGGTCACTGCTGGAAGCAGAGAGTGGCTGTGACAATGTGCCCTGAACTTCAGACAGGGCAGGGGCTGAGAAGAGGCTGAGCTGGGAAGTGAAGGTACTGAGCAGAGAATTGGTTCTGTTCTAAGTCCAACCAGGACAGTTTGGAGCGAAATTCTCAGCCCACATGAACTGTGAGAGCCTAATGAGCAAAACTGGCTGTGCACTTAATAAATATTTGAGCTGAAATACTGAGGAAGGTCGTGTTTTGAAGACCTAACTAGAGACAATCTAATCATGATGGGTGTAATGAGGTGCTTCTAGGAGGCAAAGATGTGACTCCAGCAGAGTCGAGTAGGCAAGAATTGTCATGGGAAGGGCCACCAAGCCTTCACAAGCAGGTGCCCGGCATTCCCTCTGGGGCTGTGAGGGCCCCACTTCTACGACAACCTCCCTGCCATTGACTTCAGCAGCCCAAAGGTTGCAGCAACCTTTAATCTGAATCGAGCTAGATGAAAGGTGCTGCAGGCACCCCTGGCCACGCTGTAATGGCAGCTCTGATTACAGTGCAGGCTATCTTCAAAAATAGAAGATCTTGAGAACCGAGGTCAGGATGTGATTATGAGAATTACAAGCTTTTCTAAAAGTGCTGAGGAAAACAGAACCAACTGGAACGAAGGAACCGGAAACTCCATTGATTCTTCTATTTTAATCCTGATGACCAGCTACGGCAAAGTGAGCTGCCGGGAGCCTTCGCATCTGAAGCCACAATAAAGGAAACACCACGTGGATTGACAGCAGACATCAAAAACCTTCCTGAAGGAGAGGAGAGGTAAGGAATGTACATCTGGCCTCATCACTTCTCCTTTGGCAAATCACTAGCTCTCAAAAACCCTCATTAAGTTTCTGCCTTTAAAATGTGATTTCCATTTGCTGCCTCAGGTTTAAAAATAGCGAGAAGATTTCGGCAATTGGTGACACTCTCAGTTGTACTAAATTAGAGCATAGAGGGATTAGAAGTTACTGCTGTTGGTTTCACATAGTCATGGGCTCTCCTTTTCTTCTCGCCCTTGCACCAGGACACCGTCCCCCGCCGACACCCTCCTGGGCAGCAGCTCATCCCAGAGAAGCAAATCCCTTGGTGGTCAGAGTAAGTTTTCTATGACTTTTGGATTCACGTAGCCTTTGGAGTCCTTCATTCAGGTTTACCCATGGGCCTGCACCTCCTGTCTTTCCTCACGTAGGCAGCCTTGTGAAAGGGGGAAAGATTTTTGCCTTTAGGAGTGGTTTTGATAAGAGCTGAACTTTAGTGGCCATGATGCACTGCCGTGAGCTAACCCAGGCTCAGGGGACCCGTGTATGTGGGTTAGAGACTGTTCAGCTGCGTGTGGGAAGCATTGTCCTCTGACTCAGAAATATCTTTATATATCTATATACCCCCAGAAAGTTCTTGTCTTTCTCCATTTGCAGACATCATCCCTTTAATGTTGCCCTACGTTTGTCTTAAAACTATTTATTCACAGAATCCAAGCATGGTCGGGGGGAGGGACCTCTGGAGATCATCTGGTGCCACCTCCCCTGCTCCATCCAGCAGGGTCACCCAGAGCAGGGGGCCCAGCATCTCAGTGTCCAGGCAGGTTGGGAATCTCTCCAGACAAGGAGACTCCACAGCCTCTCTGGGCAGCCTGGCACAGCCTCTGACACCCTCACA
>WTSP01010616.1:0-13955 GCA_025331215.1 Actenoides lindsayi | reverse complement strand
GAATCTCTCCAGACAAGGAGACTCCACAGCCTCTCTGGGCAGCCTGGCACAGCCTCTGACACCCTCACACCAAAGAAGTTTCTCCTCCTGTGCAGATGGAACCTCCTGGGTTCCAGTTTGTGCCCGTTGGCCCTTGTCCTGTCACTGAGCACCACTGACAAGAGTCTGGCTCCATCTTCATGCCCCCTGAGGCCCTTTAGCTCTTGCTCAGCATTGATCAGCTCCTCTCTCAGGCTGCTCTTCTCCAGCTGAACAGCCCCAGGGCTCTCAGCCTTTCCCCAGCACAGAGATCCTCCAGGCCTCTCAGCATCTTCACAGCCTCTGCTGGACTCTCTGCAGTAGTTGTTGTCTCTCTTGAACTGGGGAGCCCAGCACTGGACACAGTACTCCAAAGGTGGCCTCTCTAGGGCAGAGTAGAGGGGGAGGAGAACCTCCCTCAATCCGGTAGCCACACTGTTCTTAATGCACCCCAGGACACCATTGGCCTTCTTGGCTACAGAAGTACATTGCTGGCTCATGGTGAACTTGTCCCCTAACATTTCCAGGTCCTTCTCTGCAGAGCTGCTTTCCAGCAGGTCACCCCCTGCCCTGTACTGATGCAGGGGGTTATTCCCCCCTGGGTGCAGGACTCTTCCCCTTGAATTTATTAGATAAATTGCAAAAAAGACTACTAGTTGTTTTCGCTGGGATCTGTGAATGATGTGTTTTACTCCTGTACGGTAATTGGGCATGTCTGTGATTAAATAGTCCTTATATCAGCAGCATCTCTCTTGCTTTTGATACGATGGCAATAAAACCATAGCTATGTGCTGTGTTTCTGGCATAGTTTCAGCTCTTCCACAGAACTTAAATTGTGACCATATATTCCAGTTAGCTTATGCTTTGGGCTATAAAAACTCAATGGGAGTAATGAAGAGAAAGCAATCTGATTAGCTGGTGGAGATGACTAAAAGGCACCTTCATTACAAAGGAGCTTAAAAAAGGAGTAAAACTATACAGAATGGATTAAAGGTGTAATAATGATAATGGTATCAAACAGCATAACAACGAAAAATGCCTGCGTTCGACTGAAATGAATATTTAATAGATGGCACAGTGATGTCCACGGCTTTATGTTCTTCTGTTTTAATGATCTTTCCCACAGCTTGAGGTCCTTTGTCTTGTCCCCTTCCACTGACAGCAGCTGGAAGAGACAGAGATTAAAACAAGGGTGATTTCCCCATGGGCGTTGCTTGGCGCTATTTCTGCTTTGCTCAGCCTTGAGCTGAAGTTGAAAGGATGAAGTCCTGTCACTCAGGGGGCTTCTTCCCTCCACCCCTTCTCACCGGGGTTAACCACTCGGACAGTCACCAAGGAAACGTGTGGCTCCTTTGCCCAGCTCCCTGCCACCCAACAGCCTCATACTGAGAACCTCCCGTAATCTCATTAGGAGGTTGAATTTGCCATTGAAGCTTGAATTCCCCTAGCAGGAGGGGAGTGGACTAATGCAATTAAGCAAATTAGCGTCTTCAGCCACTGCATGATATCTGTCTAATACCGTGAGCAAAGACTAAGGAGTTTTCTTCCTCTGTTAAGAAAAGAGAAAAAAAAAAAAGATCAGCAAACCCAAATAGCCCAGTCCTGTCTCCACGGTCTGTTCAAGGAAAAGCTGTAGTCCTTTCTTGGCTGTAAAAGTCTTCAGAAATGGGAAGATAACTGTTGACGTGACCAAAAACCTGAATTGCTTCCCTTCCTTTTTTCCCAATACTCCCATCCCAGTGCTTTTGATTGTTTTTATCCGCGTAACATTGATGCTACTAAAGGTAAAGTCGATAAAACCAGGACACTTTGGGTTGCAGCTCTCTTATGGTATGTGACGGTGGTTACCAGGTCAGAACAAAACTCCTCCTCATTTCAAATCTGGTTTGTTTTTTTGGTTTTGGGTTGTTTTTTTTTTTTAAGTGTTTCTTAAGTGCTATGAAAAACTATTTTCAAATTTTTCTGGAGATAATTCCGGCCTGTTCAGTAATTCTCTAGAAGGGCAGATTATTAAATGCCTGAGGCAGAGCTTTTCTGCCTTTTGTTGCGGGGTTTTGAGGCTAATCCAGTTCCCTCCTCCCTCGCCCTGCCAAGTAAACAAAGCTGCGAGGGCGGACTGGAGCGAGAATCGGGAACCATAAATCTTTGAATAATATCCTGGCACGTGGGTTTCAAAGGCAGCGTATTTTTCTCTGGGAGCCCAGGGGAAGTAGAGAGGAAGGGAGGGAGAGGAGAGGAGCAGTGGTACCCTCCTGCGGATCATGCCGCTGTCTCCGTCCCAGCATTTCTTCCCCGGGGAGGAGGAAGAGGGAACGACACGGCGAGGACCCGGGAGCCTCTTCTGTCTCTTGATTACCATGGAGGTTACGCCGCTGGCTGCTTTGCTGGCTGCAGAGTCGGCCGAGAAAGGCAGGAATAACGAGCATGTCTGAGGAGATGTTGTTGTGCTACCAGCCAGCTTCGCCCGAGTAAATCCCTGTCTGCCACCGAGCGCTACAGTCGGAAGGAGTGAGAACAGGGGTTATTACTAAATAAGGGCATTGGTTATACACTCCGCTTTGTATAATCCACGGTCCCTACCCTAAGCTGCTTACAAACTAGATGTATATTATGTAGGCAGCGTACGTAGTCCCAAAGGACAGCAGAATCTCCATGGTTTTGCCTGAAAATGCGAGGACCTTCAAGACTGAGTGTCTGTCACAAATGTGAAAATCGACCCTGTGGTTCTTTGAAAAGGGTCGACAAAACTGAGTAGTCCAGTGATAACCAACTCCCTAAATGTCAGAGCTGAGCTGGTACCAAAGAGAAAGGGAAATGTGCTGAAACAGAAAATACAGGACAGACAAAACGAGCTCTGCACTCTGAGAGCAATAACTATACCATTTGGATTCAATTATTTTACTATGGATGGGATCAGATTTGATAAGGGCCAAAAGAAAAATAATGTTTTAACATATCTTTTTCCCTCCTGAAACCATTACAAGATAGAAGCAGGGGATGAATTATTTCCCTGTGTAAGTTCTTATATAACATCGCTGCAAAGTAGCCATGTTTCGCCTATTTGGTTTTTTCCTTTTATCATGTTTGGATTGAAATGTAGCCTTAATCCTGCATATCCTGCTTTGAAAAGCTTAGATCTGTAATGTATTGTATAGTATTTCTCAAAAGGCTTCACTCTGTAGCGTGCGGTAGCCCTGAGTGAACAATATAGATTGTGATTCTTAACCTTATACGCAAGAGTTTTGCTTGGATAATATTCTTCATTTAATACAATGTATATTTCAAGTATAGAATCATAGAATTGTTTTGGTTGGAAGAGACCATTTAAAATCGTATCAAGTCCAACCACTAATCCATGTCCCTCAGCACCACATCTCCGTGGCTTGGAAACCCCTCCAGGGATCATGGGGACTCCACCACTGCCCTGGGCAGCCTGGGACAGCCCTGGACAACCTTTGTGGGGAAGAAATTGTTCCTCATGTCCAAACTAAACCTCCCCTGGTGCAACTTGAGGCTGGTTCCTCCATTCCATATTTACTCCTTTAATGTTTCTAAGCTTCATTTTATATTTGTTAGCCTAGTTTTCCTTATTGCTACTAAGCTCTGATGCTTTAGCTGATGTTCTTAAAATCCTGTAGAGTTCCCTCTTGTACAACAGGTGGAGAAAGGCTGATCTGTGTTCTGTGTCTTCCCATTGCATTTTCTACTCTATCACACATTTCTCTTTCATTTCCTTTAATTTAGCTTATTCTAAATTTCTAGGTGAATCTGCTTTAGCAGATGATCTCCAGAGGTCCCTTCCAGTCCCTATCATCCTGTGAAATCTTTCTTTATCATATTTAATTAATACATAAATGCATAAATGAAGAATGCTTTGGGCTTAGAAGCACAGAAATCAGTTTGTGCTGCTGTTTTCAGATACCACCAACCTGGAATCAGGAGTCAGGGCAGGTATTTTGAGGTCCTATCTAATGAAATAACCAGAAGTCACCATAAAGAATTTATGACTTGAGATTTATTCAGAACAATGATGTTGGAAATACCAGAAACAAGTCACAAATTTTGGAAAACCATAAAAGGATCTTTGGCATTTTGCAAACATACACAGAAGCTAAATACACTTTCTAAATGCATTTTAGAAAGAATTATTAACTCATCTCTAGTCACTAGACTTATGTGGGCCTAAATTTAATTGACTACAAAATCATCTATTGCCTAATTTCATTAAGGTTAATCTAGAGTCTGTCACAGTCTTGAGCCACCAGAATAAAATTTTGCTATCGGAAAATAAGGTGAATGAGGACATTGACTTCCTCTTCTAAATTGCAAAGAAACAGCTTGGAAATGCCAAATGTATTGTGATATTCCCCAACAAATTCAACAATTAACAGCTTTCCATTTTCACCCCTTATCCCTACATAGTTCCTGCCTTGCCGTAAGTTTTCAGCTCATTACAAGATGAATTGTCAACAACCTCCAAAGACAGATTTTTATCAGAACGCTTCAGAAAATTTTAAATAATGGCAGCTGCCGATTGTTGTGCATTTGGTAAATTCTTGGTATTTAGAAGAATGTTGGTTGTCCTACCCAAGTCTCAGCAGTTTCATTTTATCATTTTCGATTAACATCTGAGCTATGCCTGATGTTGAATCATCCTCTGCGCTCTCTAGCTGTGATTTCACCCTTGTGCTGACATTCTCTTTTGCTAGGGGAGATCTTCCTTCTCTGTTTTTCCTCAGGGCATCATCTAGTCTTACCCAAGAAGCCACCATAGTCAATGGATTTAACTTCCTGCACAGACAGAGTAGCAGAGCCAGTGCACGCACAGCTCCAGCTCACACCCCAGCTAGGTATAGGTGAGTAAATACCCAAGAACAGTAAATATCCAAGAAACTGAGGTTTTGGGTTCTCTTGTCTTTAATGTAAAAACATCTTCATATGAATATTGGACTAATTATGCACAGGTAAGGCATCCAAATAAATTACCATCATTGCTACCACCGTGCTGTCACCTCACAATATTAAATAAAGGATGTTAGAGTTTTAATTCCATTGCCGGGCAAGAAATGGAACAAAAAGATATTTCTTCCTTCAGAAGCTGGAGAACAGACTCCAAACTTTCTTACAAGGTAAGATAGCTAGAAAATTCTTCTTTTTCCCCTTGTTTTTCCTGCCCTGGCAGGGCCCTTCAACATATTTCTGAGCTCAACCCTACAAACTGAAATGCAGTGAATTAATTAGTTATCAGATCATATCTTACACTTGATGAAATTTCCTGTATTAAATGACATAAAGAACCGCTTCAAACGAGCCTGAGAAAAGAAGAGCCCCCAAATGTTGTAAAGACATAACAGGTGTCTAATTTTTGAGCTCTTTTTTTTTTTTTTTTTTAATTCTAGGAATTCAGTGCTGAGGACACTTCTTGGATATGTTACAGGCGTCTGCTGATCTGGAAATATTTTTTAGTGAATTTTACCTCCCCGTTGTGGTGAAAAATCTTTATTTTTTTAACCGTTTGTTACAGGTGCAGGGAAACAACGCCATTCTATCTGCTACAGATCAGAAACAAACTGTAATATGATAGAGGACAAGTTAAGCAAGTGAGCAAAGCTGGTCCTTTGGCTTCTGAAGAGGAGGTACCAACAGTATTTATTGAAATGCACAAATTGAAGTCAATAACTTACTTGCTGAAAGAGTGTGGAACCCTGAACATAGCACTAATGCTAATTGTGGTATCTTAGATTGTTCCTAGATTGTTACATATATTGTGCCTCCATCTTCCCCTGCAATCAATGGTCCATCTTCCAAACATCCCTCTGACGTGTGGAAATCAATTTTACTTGCTTATAATTCTCTTTATGTCAGGATAGCGCGTTCCTGCTTGTTGGCTTCTGCTTCTTCCAGGCCTTTAGTTTTTGATACTTAAATACTGAGGGGCACGAGTTTGTGTGTTCCTTAAAAATCATTGATTTTGGAGCCTTTTTGTCTGAGTCTAAACTGCAGGAGGTAACTATGGGTTTGCCTCAAAGGTGCTGCATAACCAAGAGCCTGACTGTCGCCCGGGGGTGCAATGACGTGCCCCAAATTTGGATGGGAGAGCTGGGGAGGAAATTCCATGTGGAAGCCCAGGCAGGGAAGCAGTCATCAGTAATCAGCTTTTCCTGAGCCCTAACAGAACAGCAGATGCACCCAGGAGGACAAAGCAATTCCTACGGTCAGAGTATTTGTAAGAAGCAATTGTTTGAGGTTTTTAGAGGCATAAAAAAACCCAAAACATAGGGAACAGCTGTCTCAAAACTGAGACTTAAATCAAAACCAGCTACAGCTGTGAAGAGAACTGCCACTAAAACCAGAGGTCTGAAAGGTTTAGGATCAACTGGAGGTAAATTAGTTGAAATTACTGAAAAGAGACAAAATAAAGAATACGGCATGTCTGCCCACGGCATCTTGGGAAGAACTGAAGTGGGAATGAAAGAAAAAAAATTAAATCTGGGATTTAGTTTCTGCTGGGAACAGCCTCCTTAATTGTGGTCAGAAAAGAAATAGTTGACGAGGTGCTAGGGGTGGGAGGAGATAACAGAGCAGGAATGAAGCACTGTGGAAAAATACTGACCCTTTAATTGCTAACTCTGGCACAGATATATGGGGGAAGTTTAATCCTATTGAATGTTTGCTGTATTGGGTTATTGGTTAGTTGTCAGAGGTATGTGTGTGTGTGTGCCAGCTATGGTATTTTTTGCAGCTTTCTTCAGCCAACTGTGCCATTAGAAATCGATAATTTATCCTGTCCTAAGACTGATGTTTTGCTCTGTGTAAGGCAACCCTTTCCTCACAGAATATCCAAACTAACATCGTTGCGAACCAACAGTCATCCTTATTACTCTGCCTCCTCAGCTCTGAAAATGTGTTCCGTAGTTCTGTGAAATATTTCTGGTGTTGAGGTAATATCAAACTGTATCTTACAAAGAGTATATCGTGTAAATGTATCAGTTTCAACAACCAGAAAGTGTGAAAAGCATCTGTTTTCAGTAAGTTAACAGGTATACAGCCCATCTTTTTCTTTTTCCTGATAAATTAATGTTGCCTTTCTGTGCCAGCTCCCTACTGTCTATGAAAGAAGACCCGAAATGCAGTTTTCTCTTTTGGTGCCTCTGATTAGAGCCAGTCTTTGATTCTCAATGATTCTTGACTTACTTGGCGTCTCCCTTTTGAATGTCACCAAACATTCAGGGGTTCAAAATAACTCAATGTTTTATGGCTCTGAAAGTCTTGAATTAGTGTAGTTACTAGCCCCAAAAGAAAATGAAAACCCTAAAACAAACTGTAATGGTCAAGTGGGTTGAGCTGCATTGGTAGCATGAGAGGAAACAGCCTCAAGTTGCACCAGGGGAGGTTTAGGTTGGAGATGAGGAATAATTTCCTCCCCCAGAGGTTGTCCAGGTCTGTCCCAGGCTGCCCAGGGCAATGGTGGAGTCCCCATGATCCCTGGGGGGGTTTCAAAGCCGTGGAGATGTGGTGTTGAGGGACATGGTTTATTGGTGCCCTGGCAGTGCTGCGTTAATGGTTGGACTTGATGATCTTAAAGATCTCTTACAACCAAAACAATTCTATAATTCAATGTAAGGGTTAACCAGAAACAGAAGAAGTTGTAGCAAATCTACTTTAGAAGAGAGACTTGTTGAAATGCAATCAAGGAGGGAGCTGGAAGATGAGTGGTACACAGTGGTATGCTAGGGACGATACCAGATCCTAGGTACTTCTGCCTACACTTGGAGCAGATGATAAATTTTTGTGTGTGTATGTGGGTGTTTAGTGAAGTTGCAGGTGCTTTGTGAGGAGGAAAAGTACAAATTCATTAATATTGGGAACTGCATGTTTGCCTTGTTTGGCTCTGCAATAGGCAGTAACTCTAATAGCTTGGTATGTGCTCCTTGGGGTTTGAGGGTCACAGATGTCTCTTGGTATGTTAGGGGAGGTTTTTTTCCCATTGGGCATTATGGTTGGCTGTACTATGCAGAGTTGGGGCAGTGGGTAACAGACCAAGTCAGGTCTCAGAATGAACATTTGTGACTCTCAAGCAGCCACCAGCATGGAAAAACCCTGCCTTGTAAATCTGAATCACAAAATCACAGAATGGTGGGGGCTGGAAGGGATCTCTGGAGATGATCTGGTGCCACCCCACTGCTCCATCCAGCAGGGTCACCCAGAGCAGGGGGCCCAGCATCGCAGTGTCCAGCTGGGTTTGGAATATCCCCAGAGAAGGAGACTCCACAACCTCTCTGGGCTGCCTGGACCAAGCTCTGACACCCTTGAACATGTGGGACTTTACTCTTCGGCATTTCCTTGGACATTGACAGAGGAACCGTGCACACCTGGGAACGTCTGCCTGTAACAGGGTTGCAGATTTCAGCCTGGGCAGGGGTGCTGAAGCCAGAAGAGGAACCAGGAGAGGGAGTAGCTCCACTCTTGGGAAGGGTCAGAGGGCTTCACCTGTGACAGCCACCTGCTGCTTGCACAGGGAGGCCCAAGCTCTTTCCCCAGCAAGGGTGCAAGAGCCATTTCTGCTTCCCAGCCATGATCCCAGGAAGTTTCACGCATACGCACAAAGGCTCGGTAGCAGTAACTGATAGCAATCAGCGAGCTCCATCAGCTCCTTGGTATCTGGGGGTTTGTTTGGCCTTGAAACTCTGCAAGCTGGTGAAGGCTACAAAGCCAGACCTCCCTGCTACGTGGCCACCAGGCACTCTGCAAGAGGTGAGGTGCTGCTGTTTTCTCATCAGCGCTGCTTGATGCTGTGTTTTGTGTGGAACCCCAAGCCCTACCAGAAAGCATTAGTGGTGACCACTTCATGCCCAGGGACTCTGCTGGCTGGCAGGGACACACACAAGGAAAAAGCCCTGGTCATCCATGGAGCTTTATGGCCAAAATTAAGACGGCCAACAGAGCTAGGAGTTTGTGAGGCTGGGTGATGGGCTTTGGTGAATCAGTTTTGGATGATGGTGCCTAAAGTGTCCCTAAGCTCTTCTGCTAAAGTCCTTTATAGGAGCAATTATTTCCATTCCTCAGTTGAATTATGGCAGTCAGTAATATTGTTACTGCAGGACAGAAGCTCTGGTGAAGAACTGAGACCTTTTATACAAATAAGGAGCAGTCACAGTGTAGAGATAACTCCAGGGACCAGGAATAGAGCTTTTAAAAAGGTCTTCGGGGCTTTGAATCCCCCAAGGAGTGATAGCACTTGAGGGAGAGATTGTGAAAAACAATAGGATTTGTGAACTTGAGGATGTCACAAGTTTTCGTGTTGAAGCTGTGCCTCCTTTCTGTTGTTAATGTGGGACTGTAACACCCGCTCTCCCTGATTAGGATTCCTCTGGGGTGGTGTAATCACAGAGCACAGTGCTGCCACAAAGAAATTGCACCTCGTGATCTGCAGCACAGAAAGGAGGAATAATGATAGACTCAACCACATCTAGAATCACAGACCAGTTTGGGTTTGAAGGGACCTTTCAAGGCCATCTAGTCCAACCCCCCTGCACTGAACAGGGACATCTGCAACTAGAACAGGTTGATCAGAGTCCCAGCCAACCTCACGTGCAATGGCGCCAGGGATGGGGCAGTGACCACCTCTCTAGGCAACCTGGGCACCATCTCACCATTCAGAGTGTTAAAAATTTCTTCCTTAGATATGAATCTCTCCTCTTTTAATTTAAACCCATCATTCCTTGTCCTGTCCCAACAGGCCCTGCTACAAAGATGGTCCCCATCATTCTTATAGGCCTCCTTTAAGTACTGGAAAGATGCATTTGTGTCTTTGTTTATGATGTTGTTTTAGCTCTGTAACCACCAGTGCTCCTTTATAACTCTGAGCCTGGCCAGTGTAAGCTGGCTGCTCTTGTGGTGTCGTTGGAGCAAATCTGAAAGAGGGATTTGAAATAAGAGAAAATAACAGCTTAGGCTTAGGCTACTGTAAGATGGGCTGGCTCAGAGACAAATTTACATTTAGATTGAGCCTCCTAAAATCTTCTCTAAGTAATTGTAAACTCTCTCATGCCTCAGCCCTACAAGAGAATTTAGGTGGCCTTGCACTGCCAAAAAACTGTGCCTTATGCTGCATAAGATGTGCGATAGCTAATCTAAGGACTCGGGCTTAGCATCTGCTTTCCATAATTATTTGTGCAAATACAACTCGGTTATCAAATGTCTGCATTAATTGGACAAAGGATATCAGCATTGCCAAAATAAATTTGTTGTCAAAGTGTTACATCTGATTATTTGGATTATTCAACCAACACCCAGATGTCCTATTATGTTATGAGTTACACAAGTGTAGAAGAAACTGCTCCAGCACTGGGGAGTCTGTGACTAATTTATGATATGAGAAAATGGACATAACACTCAAATAAAAAGAAAGGGAGAGGAGAATGAGGGTGGGCGTGACAGTCTGTGACTGTATGTTCCTATGAGAACCATCAGCGAGTTTTAAGTAAAATAAAAAAAAAGAAAAAGGTTTGATATAAATAAAGGAGGAATATGATATCAGTAATCCTCACCGGGCAATTGCTTGGCCCAGCAGAGATTTCTGTGCTAGGTACTTAGCTTTCATAGTAGGGTCTTAGTCTCATTCACACCACTCTCGTTGGGATCTCCAACTGGCATCGTGGAGGATGGAGGAACGCAGCCAAAACACTACAGCTGGCCTCATACCCCACGGCTCTGCCAGCTGCACCCAGCCAGGCACGTGCCCGGCCAGGCTTCCCCAGACTGCATTTCTTTGTCATTAAAAGCTCAATGCTGCCAGCTCAACAGAAAGGGATCTCGGTGGGACTGAGCAGGCGGCTCAGTCTAACACGGTTGGCCCCACCGCGTGTTTTCAGCCCACAGCTGTTTGGCTTGAGCGTCGATGTAAATAAATGGCTTTATGAAGACGCCTGGTTGAACTGGTGCTGCCTCTCAATGTGAGGGATAACAAACCTCACCGGATGTTTCAACGAGAGGAGGATTCACGGGATAGAAGGATACAGGTATCTGCTCTCCAGTCCCCTTTCTGGTCTGAGGTCACCCTGCCATGTCATGGGCCTTTAATTATTCTGAGGCTCTCTTTATCGGGGGCACCTCCTCAGAAGTTAGGCTGACCTTTGGTCCCCTTTACCTTTAGTAGTTCATAGTCAGTGGTGCACAGCGATATAACAAGCCATCTTAAATAAAAAAAACCCAACATTTAGTAGTTGAAACACAGCATTTAGTGGAGAGAAAACATAAAATAGCAAAAAAAAATTATATTTATTATGTATTTGCAATGTAAAATTTACAAGGTAGCCACAGGAAACTGGACTCTGTCAGGCACTCAAGTGTCTCAGATTAATGCTCCCAGACAATTCCCAGCCTTTTGTAAACGTGCTCCTTTTTTCACCTCCCTAATTCTTTTCCTCTCCCAGAGCAAAGAAGCCTGGCACTGTCTCTCAGCTATTGTTTGTAGAAAAAGTGGCTTATCTTAAACCATAACTTTTTCCTTTCATTTTCCTTTTGAATTGAACCGTTCTGTTCATGGGGCAAAGTCAAAACAGCGTACTCATAAATTATCACAGAGCAGTTGCCCTTTCATCACCAGCATAAAACACATTGCAAATCTGGTATGTGAAGCTGGAATTCCTGTCTATTCTTGAGAGTTATGACTGAAACCAAGTGAGAGTGGCAACACAGTGGAGCAAAACAACCTTTCTGATCTCTCTCATCTAGGGCAACATCCATAATATTTGGTATTTCTGTGTTAATTACAGTTTCTCAGGATGAAATACAGTGACTGCCATCTTGTTCACTCTTGAGAAGGATTGCTTGAACTGTCCAGCAGCATATTGCCAAAAGAGTATTTTGTATAACTTTTAAAGGACTTGGCCCAGTGAAGACTTCCCAGTAGCTCTACTTGATGTACAGGCTGGCAGCAGCAAGCAAAGTCTTTGCCACAAAAGGTACCTGGTCATGTGACCTGAAAGGCACATCTGGATGAGGGAATTCAGCTGCCCGGCAACAATGCCAGTGGTGGGGGATCAGTGAGGAGATGAATTTGTCATAGAATCATAGAATGATATGGGTGGGAAGGTATCGTTCAAGGTCTTCTAGTCCAACCTCCCTGGCACTGAGCAGGGACATCTGCAACTAGAGCAGGTTGCTCAGAGCCCCAGCCAACATCACCTGCAGTGGTTCCGGGGATGGGGCAGCGACCACCTCTCTGAACAACCTGGGCCAGGATCTCACCACCCTAGGTGTCAAAAATTTCTTTCTTGTATCTAAATCTCTCCTCTTTTAATTTAAAACCATCACCCCCTGTTGCAACAGGCCCTGCTAAAAATATTGTCCCCATCCTTCTGACAGGCCACCTTTAAGTACTGGAAGGTTGCAATAAGGTCTCCCCAGAACCTTCTCTTACCAAGAGATTAAAAAAACCCAAACAACACACCCAACAACAGCACCTGGTGGGTGCCCTGGGGCAGAGCTTTCACCTCCTGCCCACTCGAGGAAGTACCGCACCGGGAAGGTCGGGGGGGGACGGGTAGGGACCCCGACGGCTGCACCCCGTTGCTGGCCCCGCCCAGCCCCGACTTTCTCCGGGGTGCCGGAGCCGCCCGTCACCGCGCTCTCCCAGCTGGCTCTGCCCACGCCGCCTGCCCGGGGCGGTGCCGAGGATCTGTTCCCAGTTCCTGGAGACTTGTAAATACAGCTCTGGGTTGATGATTGGTTTGTATTTTTTAATTTTATTTTTTTTTCACCTCTCCAGCCTTTGCAAAGTATAGGCGACCTGTTGCGTGCTCCTGCGGCAGCATCGCTGTTGCAGTTCGGCAGGATAAAGCCGTTTTCCCTTCGTTTACCTGGACAAGGAATCCCGGGATGCCAGCGCGGTCTCAGCTCTTCCCCAGGCAGGCCGGGCCAGGCCGTTTCGGGTGCCTCACACCGTCTGGCCCTGGAGCCGACCCGGGACCGGCAGAGCCAGCGGCCGATCTCACCTTCGTCCCCTGCAGGGACGGCGCCCGGGGCCCTCAAGCTCCAGCAGCCCCTGGGGATTTTGCCTTTACCTTGAGCCCAGATAAGCGGAGCGGGGAATCCGGGGCGCCCCAGGGTGCTGTTCCCCTCTCCCCAAAACACCCGGGACTGCCCTTCCCAGTAGTTACCACCTTGGTCTGACACGCAAGGGACCCACCTGGGTTTGTCCAAGGTTCCCGCTGTGCCGGAGCGAAGGAGTCAGAAGCATCCCGGCTGCTGCTCCCCTGCTGCCTACCCATCAGGCTGTGCCTGTTTCCCACGCCCGAGCCTCTCGCCCTTGCCATTTACTCTCCGGGTGCTTTGCCAGTGGAAGGGCTGTGATTTCATATTCCCTGGAGCTCCGAAAGGTCCGTGCCTCCTGGAGTTTAGTCACAGCCAGGAACTTACCGTTTCCCCCTCAGCCCTGCTTCGAGCGAAGGGATAGTGCGGTGGCTGTTGTTTTGTGGCTGCCAGTCTCCGGAGAGAGGGTTTCCATGAGGTCTTATTTCGGGGGAAAAAAAAACAAACCAACAAACAAAACAAAACCAAACAACCCAACAAATAAATTAATACACAGGCAACGCTATACAGCTCATGGCTGGGAAATTAAAATTTCTCCCCAAACGAGGCTTTCTGATAGGCAGCGGCTGGCAGAGCCGCCCTTATAATAAAGCGTGAGTGGAAAGTAGTTTTCAAGGGAGAGCAGCCGGAGCCTGGCTGGCTGACAAGAGGGGGCGGATCCTGCGCACGGGCGGGCACCGCCGCGCCGGAGCGGCCCCGGCAGCCGCGGGGCTATTTCAGGAGCCGGGCGGAGGCGGCGGCGGCCGGAGCGAGGGCCGGGGGTAGCGGGGAAGGCATGGGGTTAGCGGCGCCGGGGGGCTGAGCGGAGGGAAGGGGGCGGGGGGGGGGGGGGGGGACGGGGG
>WTSP01010615.1:17655-50196 GCA_025331215.1 Actenoides lindsayi | reverse complement strand
AAAACCTGATATATATCTATATATATATAATTTTTATATATATATGTGTGTGTATGTATACATATATATATATGATTATATATATATATCCAAAGATCTTTCTGTAGCTTGAACCACACCAGCTGCAAAATCTATTTAGGGAACTAATTTTCTTTTAATAGTTTTCATTTCACTTAATCTTCTTTTTGTCACATTAAATATATTTAGGTAGAAGTAGTTAGTAGGTTTAGGTTAAACTTTTCTAACTGAATTCCTAAATAGGAGCTTCTCACAATCACATTGTGTTTCTACCTGTCCCAGATATTTAAATACTCATCATTTTTCAGTAAATTCCCTTCTCTTTCATCTATTTTGCTCAACCTTACAAATGACCAAACCTTCTGACTTCTGTCCTAAACATTGTCTCGTTGTCTGAATTAATGAATGTTCCCCCACCCTGCTTTTAAGGAGGAGGGGAGAAGCTGAGTTTTTGTTTGTCTCTGTGTTTTTCCATTTCAATCTATTGCTTGTAATAAAAGCACGGAAAAATTTTTAAGTGCCGTCAAAGTACTCCAGAACTGAGGTATACAGAAAAAATAAAGAATATATCTATGTACAGAACTTTCCTCTTTTTTCTCAGTAGAAAAATTAATTTGGGTTGTACATGTTAATTGAAATCTTAACCTTATAAATGTTCTTGCCTTATGTCCTCTTACAACCAGACAACCTAGCCAGGACAGGCACTGGAAAGCTAGGGAAAAAAAAAAAAAAAAGTTATTAATTAACTAGTTAAATAAATCATACAAATTACTTGATATACTTAATTTGTCATTTTGAGGTAGATCAAAGAGATATTTCTTTTCTTCTCAAAATTTTATGCTGCATGCTAGTTACGAAGGCAGCAAATGATAGACCTTAATTTTTGTTTGTTCAAGAATGAGCTGAAGCATAATCTCAGTTATATTAGACCCATATACTTACCAAAAAAGTTTTCATTACATAATTTAATAATATTGAAAAAAAAATAAATCTACTATTTCCAAAATAGATTTTTTAACTTACATACTTACATATGTGATATACTTGTCAATTAGGCTTTCCTCATTAAAAGTGTAAACAGTTTTGGTGGGTTGACTCCAGCTAGAAGCTAAGTAGACAGCTTAATTAATAAAGTAAAACTGTGGATGAAACCAAAGACAAATAAGGATTTTATTCAATACTTCGAATTACTGGGCAGATATTTAGCTATTTCCTGAAAAGCACAAGCTCATCACAAGTGATGATTACTTGGAAAGACAAACATAATAGTGAATGCACCCACTTCCTCCTCCTTTCCCTGAGCTTTTATTGCTGATGATGTTATCATATGGTGTGGGATATCCCTTTGGGCAGTTGACATCAGCCATCCCAGCTGTGTTTCTTCTTAACTTCTTGTCTACCCCCAGCCTACTTGTTGTCAAGCTGTGAGAAACAGAGGCCTTGATATTGTACAAGCACTGCTTAACAATAGCTGAAACACTGGTGTGTTATCAACACTGATCACTCTTGTTTCATGGGCTTTTTTTCATCTCTTAAATTTATTCTTGTTTTTTTAATACATTGCAGAAATGAGCTGAAGTGCCAAGCTATGCATGGCAAAAGTAATGCTCAGCAGAAAGGAACTATTTCCTTCTGAATTGTCTGCATTATTACTAGTGTTTGTTGTTCCTTCCAATTTATTATCTGCAAATATCTCTATTATGCTTTGTTCACTCTAGTAAACTTATAACAAAATAGGATAAAGTAGTCCTATACCTCCATTAAAACATCAGTTTGAATGACAAGTTACTTTCCTCAAATGTACTTCACAAATTTGAGCTGATACTTCAGAATAGTCTGAGGGTCAGGTCAGTCAGTCTCTATAAGTAATTTTTTTCTAAACACAAATTAACATTGGTTAGTCTGAATGGTGTATAATTTTGGCTCAATATGATTCTGCATGTGGTGAACATTTGTGGATGGTGCAAAGTGGAAGATCCATGTTTTATTTGTAGCCCATATTATTCCCAATCCCTTCACTGACCTTCAAGATGCCAGTATTCATGGTGCTCACACCAAGCATTTAATAACATATGCAATACAAATACAATACACTGCTTATATTTATACACTTTATTATATTTTCTAAATGATCATCAGCTTACAGTGGAAAAGCTGGTAACTACATGCAGCTACCGTGGGCTTAACAACTTCAAGCCTGTAGGACTTAATGAAGAAGCTGAACTTTTCACTTACCCCAGAATGGAGATTTAAAAAAGTTCAGAATTTATGAAGCTGATGAATAGTCACAGGAACCATCTTACTGTTCGCATATTCCTTATTTACTTGCAAGAGCACAGCAAGTACTGGGGGTCCACTGGAGACCCAGGAATGGTGGGGTCTGCCTCAGATGCCAGTGCAGGGCCAGGTATCAAAACCAGGAACCATCTCACTGTCCCAGGCAGGGAGTATGGCAGACCAGAGACTGCCCCAGCCTTGGTCATTGAGCACCTCCCCAGGAATGGGGACAAACCATGGCCAGCTTGAGACATTGGACCCTGGATGGGGGTTAGGATTAACAAAGTCTGTGAGCAGGCACAGGCATAGCTGTGGTGTGACTGCTGACAGCTGCTCTTGAGACATTGCTCAGGCATAGAGTAATAGTTCAATTCCACCCTGAAATGGATCCCTTGAATACAGGCAAGGAATCATGTGAGGCCCCAGGTGAAGCTAGTCAGGGCAGCTTAAGCCTGTTAGAGTCCTCAGGAACTAAATGGTGCTAATGTTAATGTGCCCTGTTTTCTTGAATACTACATAAAAACCTTATAGCAAATAATTCTTGCTTTCTGTAAGTGATATACAAGGCTATCTAACAATTCTTGCACAATGTTTTCCAGTAACTGCATTTCCCAAACAGACCTCTGAGAAGAAGTTTGATTGTAGCTCTTGCTTGGCTATTCCCCTGCTCTGCCCTCCCTCCCGCCCGCCGCCGATTTTACCTTCCAATTAGAAGAAAGATAGAAGAATAACAGCTTGAATTAAAAAAAAAAAAAAAAAGAGATCTGAAATGGAGGTGGTTCCTAGCCTTTCTTCTTTGTGCATAGCTAGAGAAGGTGCAAACTGTATTCAGAAGCTTATTGCTATAAAATTGCCCCTCTGGATTAGTTCCTACTGTAGCAGATTTTGTGCAAGATGAATTAAAAATAAATTATTAATTTTCTGCTAGTTAATGTTCTGGAGGTATGGTGCTTCTACCAGTTACTAGAATGATAATTTCCGCTATTTCAGATCCTATGAAACTCTTTTTGTTATTCTAGCAATTAAAATAATATATTTTGCTTGGTAAAGCAGCAATATACTAAGCTTTCTGTATTGCTACTAGGCAGCATACAGTGGCATACTTAAATGTGATTAGTTCTTTTTTCCATGTTAAGCACAGAAAACTCTTTAATACTTGCCAGTGATGCTTTGGAAGAATTATGTGTGTGGATGAGGGTAATTTTTGGCTTCTACTATCATTATGGAAGATTTCCATTTGTTGTGTCTGAGATTGAAGTGAAATTCATGGATGTGTATGATAAACAGTGTCTATCATAACCAGTCTTTTTCACAGAAAATTGAGTCCTACCTGAATCAACATAGACATGTAGCTATAGTTGGTACTCGAATTCTAGTCTCCAACATAGAAATGAAGGATGAAGTGATGTTAGCAGATTGTGATGGCAGGGTATAAAATCTGAAAGTAATTTTCCTCTAATTTCCTTTTTTCCTATTTGTACCAGTCTTACTTATATTAATGGATAAGAGCAAGTTTCTCGAAACAGAATATTGATATGATAATTTTGAGACATTAATTTACATAAAATAAAAATAAAGTAAATGTTGGGCTGATTAGTTAAAAAGTGCTGGTTTCCTTCCTATGTAGGTAATTTTTCAGAAATATTTTGAGTGGCTCAAACATCTTAAAAGGCTGATAGAATATATTAACTTAATACTTTGGGAGCAAGCAGTTATTAATACTATGGCAATTTTATAATGTTTTTTTTAAACAGAGCAACTGACCAAAAGCAATCTGATGTGTTGTTTATCATTTTAGCTAGAACATGTGGTTCTAATTTACGTGGACCAAGTGGGATTATTACATCACCAAATTATCCAGTTCAATATGAAGACAATGCACATTGCGTGTGGGTCATTACAACAACTGATCCAGAAAAGGTATGTTTTTTCTCTTTACTTCAATTCAAACTTTAGAATTTTGTATTTGTCTTAAAATTATTTCATACATATTTGTACAAATGTGTGAACACATTCAAGTGTGTATGTTCATTTCAACACAAAAATGACCAGAGTAGAGATGTTAAGAAAATATATTGGGCATTAGAAAGAAAATATAAATTAGTAATATCTGTTAAATGTCCACTCAGAGTAATAGGTCTCAATTAAAGTTTCCAAGTTATAAAGATATTTTCTAATGAAATACATAAAATCATATTAAAAATATACATTGCTAAATGAGTTGATAGTGGATTTTTCAGGTTGTATCTTGATACTTACTCATTGTTGAATCTTAGTATAAAAACCAGATATACATCTAAGTACTTTCTCTCGTCTTACTGTTTTACTACCTACATAAATTTTGTTTTCAATCCACTATTTTTCAATAGTGATTCTAAAGGCATAAATATGAATAATTTTGCCTGAAATAATAGTTATAATTAAGAATTCTTATTACACTGCAGTCCACTGAGATGCATTTTTACTTGTGTTTCTGTAAGATCAATTTCCTTCCTCCAAAAAGGACAGAGACACCCTTATTGGAGGAAAAAAAATGAAGTTAAAAAAAAAATAAAAAAGGTAAAAAAAAAAAAAAAAAAAGTAAAAGTCGCTTCTATTTTACTTTTCTGTGGTGAAATGCTGAATATGTATAGAATAATTTGAAGAATGTACAATCTATATGTACTTTCATAATTACAAAACATGAACTTCCTATGCAAGTCTTTGGAAGACTTTCCTTGACTTTAATGTATTTAAGAGAAATATGTTTATCTCACCATAAATTAATGCAAATGTTTATCTGCAGAAAAGATCATCTTGCTTCGTACTATTATAGCATATTTTTGAGATGTAAATATTGCTTTTTGCAAACTCAGTTGAATTCACTTTTTCTTAAGGTAGATTTAGTGCTTCAATAAAGGAATGTATTCAGGAAAAACAGACAAAAGTACAAAAATACCAGATTTTGGAAGATTTTGCTTTAGGGAGGCTTCTCTCTGAACAGAAATGGCTTTTTTCAGTTTCAGACTGAACTGTTGTATTTTGTTTAGTATAGTAATTATAAGTGACTATTTGTCACTGAATGACCTTTGACTTTAAAGTCATTACATTTTATACAAAGCATTAAATCACTTTGTATTTTTAAATATGGAGAAGCATTTAAAATATGAAAAATGTCTGAAAAATGCATCTACTCAAATTTACATTCAGTAATATGCAGTCTCATTGATTCTGCAAAATGCAGTATAGTTTTATAAGAGAAAATTTGTGTGCATCAAAATAAGTGAAATTACTACTAGTAGAAGAAAGTCTTGGCATCTTAACATTTTCTTCATTCAAACCTGTTCCATTAATTTTTCATTTTTATTTATCTTCCCTTGACTTTTCAAGAATGTTAATTAAGAGTTCTTTTTCGTATTTATAATAAAATGCAAATAGCAATCTCCCTGCTGATTGCAAGAAGTTTAACCATAATACATAAATTAGCACAGACTGTGCAATGTATTAAACTATACGGTGTATGTTTTCTATAGAGGCTGAGACTTACTTGTGAAAAGCACTAAACCTTCTTCTATTACAACAACACGGATGTTCTGTTCATTCTATACAATACGTCTTTCCAAATGGATTTAGAATTTTTGTAGGGCAGAGGTTATAGAGATTGATGTGGATTAATTTATTACTATGTTCAATGGTCTCAAAAAGGAACTCTGAAGTAATTCTTGGTAACTCTATATTGTTTTAGTTGCTCTGTTATGCAGTTTCTCAACTTCTTAGAATCAGTTACTTTGGACATTTCTGAGGTCTTACTGATCTGGTGTCTTTATTTCTTTCTTGCTGTTAGTATAATCTTTTCAGTATGTTCTATTGCACCTTTACCCCTTGCTGCTTCAGTTAATTTTCCAGGCTGTGGAGTATTTCACAAGATTTACTGCATTGGATTTCCCACTGCTTTTGCTATTTTATGATAACATTGCTTGATGCAAGGGCTCCACAGTTTCAGCTCCAGTGTCTGTAAGAGTGCAAGGTTTTAGTGGTATGCAATGATAGCTAGTTTTGCACAATATTTTCCTGACTGATTGTGGTATAGTAGATATGCCATGCAGTAGTTCTAAGTTTAATGACCTGGTAAATAAAGCATGTCCCAATTACTTTTTTTTTTTTTTTTTCTGAAGAACATACTTTCTCCACAGTATAAAGCATGGATATTAAGTCTGTTTGGGTCTAATAACTTTCTTCTTCTTTACAAATAAAAGTTATTCACTGCAGTTGCCATAATAGAAAACATTTCACAATGAAAACAATCAGCCTTGGAATAATCTTCATGGGGATGTAGTGAATTCCCCCTTACTGGACACTTAAGATTTGTCTGGACAGGGTGCTGGGCCATCCTGTCTAGACTGTGCTTGTGCTAGGGAAGATTGGACCAGATGATTCTGAATGTCTCTTCCAACCTGGTATTCTATCATTCTGTGATAATTAGAGGGAGGGTAGGAAACTTCATATATAGTTTTATAGGGCTAAGCCTTCAGGTTTTGTATAAAGTCAGACTATACCTTAATATTTTGTCGTAAAATGGTATTTCTGACTTACTGCCTTTCAAATAACTTAACTGAGGAACTTTAGGAGAACATTCTTACGTAGGAAAACTTTCCCAGTTCACAGCTAAGGAGTGCATGTACTGTTGTCATTGATTTTGAAATAATTTCCTTTAAGACAACGCATTCTTGCAATATGCTGTAAAAAAGCAGTCTTACTAAGTAGCATATGATAAAATGCAGAGGTTTTTGAATGAGGTTATCTTTCTAATTCATTAATTGGTTCAAAGTTTGTGGTAGCTCAGATCTAATCCATTAGTGACATCTCTTGTCTTCCTCTTCCATGTAAGTAGCTTATGTATATATAATAATTTGCAAAAGATTCAGAACCTTTGTTTCAGTAGACAAGTTTGGTCCAGTTACATGGCATCATTGAATTACACTGTTTAATATTAGAGTGATTTTTTTAGGAAGTGTGTCCATAAATAGCCTGTTTCTTCAAAGCTTCATTACAGACAGGGCTCCTCTCCCTGAGTGCCTGATCGTACTGTCCTGCCACAAGGAATACAATGTTTGTCAGCATGTCTGACATCTACAGCACCTACAGTTTAATGCTCTACTCCGGGGAAGAAAGCTCTTGATGAACATCATATATCTTACCCCTGCAGAGATTACTAGAGTGCTGCCACAGTACTGATTTTTTTTTGTAGAATTTATCCTCTTTTACTATACCACAGATTTTTGGATTGCAGAGATTTTGATCACCAAAAATATGTAGATCTTTCACTAAACTTGTGTGTATTCTTGGCAATGTACAGACTCATGCTAGTGATTTGAAGGAAAAGGTTGTTGCATTTAGAACTGACTCATTTGTAAATCCTGTGCTGTCTAGATCATGCAGATACACTAAGAATTCCCTGAAGGATAATCTCCCATGGTATGTTGAAAATGAAAATATAGTTTTGTATGCTCTTTTGTCTTTCTCATAGTATTAAAAATTAATTTTGTGCCATATTTAAATGTGCATATTTAAATGAAAAATTAATTTTCTTTGGCTGGAGCAGTGTCTTTAATTTTAGGGTGATATGGTATCATTGGCAAAGGATTCACACATTTTAGAATTCAAATTATTAAGATTTCAATTATGAAACAAAAATATCTATTCCTTGTTGCTTGCTTTCCCTCTGACCTTCCTCCTTTCATCCTGTTTTTGAATGAAAGAGACTAACTACTGAGCCTTATCTCTGTTTACTATCTCAGATTTACTTTCAGGATGAAATCTAGGTATACTCACCAAGATTTAGCACTGAGGGTTATGAATTTTAGGAGTCTCAGATTAATCTAAATATGACATACTGGCTTGGAAATAGCAGTTTAGAGAAAAAACAAACAAAAAAAAAGAAGTAGGACAGTTAGAAAGCAACTATAAAAGCATACACATGAAGGAATGGAAAAAATTAAGAAGGAATTTAGCAGTAAGTTTGGTGTGATGTTGTCTTTGATTTTACAATAAATCCGTATTTCAGAAAAACAATTGAATATATTAGCTGGTAGTGCAACGCTCAAGACAAACAAAAAATTCAACCTCCAAACAAAGTGTGTAGATTAGAATGTGGCGAAGTTAACTGTAAGGATTAAGCTGCATAGACATGGCTTAATGGAAACAAAAAGAACAACAACAAAAAAATCGAATGATTTGAAGTTAAGACAATTTTGCTAAACACAAAAGCATGACATTTTAAAAGTTCTAATGCTTCTATTTCCTCATGTTCTAATACCAGGTCAAGGACAAAGAAAGAGGAGATTTCCCTTTTAAAAGAGAGCAGTATGTAATATTTTCACTGTGGGATGTTTGTGCTGTACCTTCCTGCATAAGAAATATACAAATTAATTAATGTTGCTATTTTGTTGAACACTTACTGAAGTGAAAATGGTCCATATTTTCCTTTCTTATAGATAACACTTTTCCAGACTGGATGGCTGTTAAATTTTGTGTTATTTTAGCGTATGTCTCTCAAAACAAAACCAGGTTATTGCTCTTTGAATTTTTTTTATTTTATAGCTAGAACAATCCCCTACTCAAAAACATAGAACCGTAGAACACATAAGCATTTCTTTTTGTTTTCCATTTGCCAGAGGTAGTTTTTAAAGGTTAAAAACCAAACAAACAAAACCTCAAAATACAAGAACTACAGTGACTACACTTTCATCATTGGCATTTATCGTTATCCAGCTACTGCTATATACACACTTCTCTTGTTTCTGAGCTTGGGTTGTTGCCTCCAGCATTTTTCTTAGAGGAACTTATCTGCTATGATTGCATTTAGAATTCCCCTACCATTTCCTTCCTCCACTATGTTTTTGGTCCTATCATCTTCCTTTGCCTCATTTTCTTTTCTTTTTTTTTTTTTACTGTTTTGATCTCTATCGGTACATTTATTTTCTCTTTTAGCTTTACCTTTTTCTGTTTTCTTTTTCATTTTATATATTTTCAGAAAGGAAAAGATTCAGATATAAAATTCAGATATAGAATCCTAATGGTTTTCATGGTTTAAATGGAGCTCAAAAAGCAATAAATGAATGGTCAACTGATAGGTGAACTTTTTTTTTTAATCAGAAGAAAACAGTAAGTTATTATTCATAGTTCCTAAATGTACATACAATACTACTCATTATAAGAATGTACGAGTTGGTGTGTTGATGTATTATTCCACAAAAAAATGTACGTATTAAATTTCTTTGTACATATGTATTACATTTCTTCATAGTGAAAGTACTTCAGGCAACTTTACCAAATGGAAAATCAGTTAGACTTCTCAAGTCATAGATGAATATCCATTAAATATACCTAAATATAAAGCACTTTATTTAGTACTTCATATCCACACATTATAATAGATAAATGAATGCATTTGTTATTACTCCTGCACATACATATAAATGCACTCTTACACAGAGATATGTAAAATAAGCTACTGAATATTTTACTTATATAATCCAAAAGTATAAATATAGCAACATAAACTCATTAATATTCTCTCATTTAATTCAGGATATCTTCTGACAGGAAAAACTTGTAACAGAGCAAGCATCAGATGAGAACATTCTGCCACTTGTAAAAATAATAAAATAAAACCTATAATTAAATCTCCACATACTTTTCTTATCTTGTGTGTTCTCCAAGTCAGTTGCCAATTCCCTTGGTAAGAACTACCAGGCTTATTCAGTATTACATTGCCAAATGTATAAATCTAAGATACAAAGGTTTATGTGTAGTTATTTTTCCTTGGTGGTTCAAAATGTCTGCAACTATTGGTAGTGTATCATACCTGACAGTGTCCTTGGATATTGCTTTTGTTAATATACCCCTTTTTAATTATTTGTTTTGTACTGGTTTTTTTGTTGTTTTTTTTCTCTGTTGATCAGGTATTCTACATAAATTATCTTTGTGCAGAACTTGTGCAGCCTGATGGGGTTGATGATGATGATGACATAAACCCAGATGTACTGCACAGGGAGACATGTGCTATAGAATAATTTAGGCATCTACAGTTCTGGGTTACCTCACAGAGCACATTCATTTGCTTTACTTTGAAACATAGGTAATCAGAGTTTCTTTGAGTAAAATGCTCACTGTTTATCTTCTCTCTTAAATCTTTTCTTGGGTACATTTTCTGCTGGGAAAATGCCATCTGATAACATATAGGTATATAATAGTGTCTTGGTTTGAAAGACAGGAGTCTGCTAAGGAAGGCAGGAGCCCCCCATTAGAATGAAACATACAACACCCTCCCCTCCGAATGCTTATAATTTGAAATTAAGGGACTCTCAGGCAAAGATATGAGAAACAGGAATAACCGTTCTTTACCAATTTATATATATAACAAGACAAACGAAACAACAATAACTATGGTAGTAACAACACACAGAAACCAGGACCCCAGTGTCAACCTCTCTCGGCCGCAAGCACTTTCCCATTTGTTGCAGTTCACTCCCGGTGAGCAGGGAGGGCGTGATGATCTCCCCGCTCCTGCAGGGCCGCTTCGGAGCAAGCTCAGTCCTCACGTGGTGATGGCCGACGAGAAGCTCGCTTCACAAACCCCCGTGGGCAGCTGATCCCGGTACCCAGCAGGATCCTTGGGAGACAGCAGGTGTAGAAGGAGAAACAGGAGACGCAGTGATGATGACTTCTCTCCAAGCTGAGCCCGGTGCCCAGCTGGATCCTCTGGAGGCAGCAGGGGTAGAAGGAGAAAGCAGGCGACGCCGTAGGGACGACCTCTCTCCCCCACAACAGGAGTAAAAAACGAGAGCTACGGGCTCCACCCAACCCCCCATTCAGTCAAACCCCTCCCCTGTGGCCAGGTCCTCTGTCTCTCCCAAGTACCCTCAAGTACAGCGGTTTATCACCTAGTAACAAGTATGGAAAAATTCCCCAGGAAAACAAAAGAAATCCCAAAACCTCAACAAATAGGAAATTCTAAGAAATTCCCAGACTGCATAACAAACTGTGTATATACAGGAAAAGAAGCATAGAACGTAGGGGTTGCAAGGGACCACGGGAGATCGAGTCCAACCTCCCTGTCAGAGCCAGATCACCCAGGGCAGCCCACACAGGAACATGTCCAGGTGGGTTTTGAAAGTCTCTAAAGGAGACTCCAGAACCTCTCTGAGCATCCTGTTCCAGTGCTCCATCACCCTCACAGGAAAGAAGTTTTTCCTTATGTTGAGGTGGAACTTCCTGTGTTCTAGTTTGTGTTTGTTGCCCCTCATCCTATCACAGAGCACCACTGAAAAGAGAGTGGCCCTTTCTACCTGACACTCACCCTCCAGATATTTGTAAACACTAATACGATCCCCTCTCGGTTTTCTCCAGACTAAACAGCAAGGTCTCTCAGCCTTTCCTAATAAGAGACATGTTCCAGCCCCTTAGTCATCCTCATAGCCCTCCATTGGACTCTCTCCAGTATTTCCCTGTCCCTCTTGAACGGGGGATCCCAGAACTGGATACAATACTCCAGATGTGGTCTCAATAGTGCAGAGCAGAGGGGGAGGAGAACCCCCCCCAACCTGCTGTACGTAGAATAAAATAGTTTGAATAAATGTGACCAGACAGTTTTTCGGTTAATTGTGTCTTCAAACCTATCGGGAGTAACTATAGTCTTTTTCTGTGGAAAAAGGAAAGTATGTTTGACCAGACTCTTGGAAATAATCTAAGAATAAAATAAATTTATCAGTTATCATTAGGAAATCTCAGTGTGATTCTATGGTAAGTACAATTTTTGTTTTCTGCCTGTTCATTAAAATATGAAGAGAAACTGGTGGCTCTTTTATGACATTTGGTTAAATGAAATGCTAATGCTATTAGCCCTATGGATGGATTTCAGTAAATTTATATCTAAAACCAAATCTGTGCTAAAAAATATTATAACACTTTTTTGAAAGTTTTGTTTTCCCAGTGTTGCGCATATTTCAAGGAGAAATGTACTATTTCCACTTGAGTGTACGTGTAGTGTTTAAAGATGATATACATAAATAAAATTTTGCAAGTCCTCCTAGTTACTGAGACGTTTAATGACATTAATATACCAATATTTGTGCATGAAAATATTTCTTATGATTCACTGCAATTTTCTTGTAATGAAACGCTATATGTAATGGAGAAATCCATAATGCCTTGTGAAACTTCTCATCTGATCAAATTATCATCTCAAGAAAATCTGACTTTGATCAAATAAAACAATTCCAAGATTAAATCTGAACTTCTTCTGGATCGTACACTGGATCACCTTTTCTTTAGTAATTGGAGTCAGTTTTCTTTCACCTTCCGTTTAATGGACTCTACTGGTTTAGAGAAGAAACAAGACCTATTTAGTTTTTTTTAATAATTTTTAATATTTTTTTTAATCAGTTGTAGTTGTACTCAGATTTTTTTAAGAGCTCTCTGGGTGTTCATGTTCACAGACTTTAATTAGTGTTGAAATCACAAAACAATATACAGATTTGGTCTTGAGATGCTAACAATGTGGGGCATCCTCTTCTTGATAATCAGTTATAAACACTTTAAGGGGCTAATGTACCTACATGAAGCTGTTTATATATCTCTGCTCTCAAAAGGTCTTCTCTTTGCACCTTTCATCATGTCCCAGAGCTACTGTAACTCCTGTACTAGATTAAAGGAAGCATATGTGAGCTAAGAGCTGTGTAGTAATTCAGCTGATGGACGTGCCCAGAGAGGGAACCAAAGGAGAAGCACACACCTTAGAAAGGGTGTGATGAAGTTTCTTTTCTTCTACATAGAAAGGCATCTAATTTATTCTAATCGTCTTGCTTACAAAAAGGAAAATGGGGCCTAAAACATTGCTGGTAGTTTACTATTTAAACAGTAAAATCATGAGAAGTTTATCATGCCTTTTGAGTTTTTCATTCCTTTCAAAAAAGGAATCACCTGTTAGGATGATCATCCCTTTCCTTTCCAGATGGTAAGTAAGTAGGATGAGATTTCCCAACATAGTTTTCCTCCTTTTTCCTGTAGGTGGTAACTTTCATCATGACAAAGGAAATATTTTTCAGCTACTAAAGAGTTTAGTAATTTAAATAAAATATCACTGGAACATAATTTACTTACTAATCATTCTGAAATATGCATAAGCAAAGATATCACCTGTGCACCATGGTAAAGCATTCAGAATTGAAGTGAGGTATAAACAGAGGCCTCACCACAGGAATGAGATGTAGGTGGCTTTAGTTGCTATGAAAGATTAAAACAGAGACCAGCTCATTCCAGTGGAAATTCTTATTTCTGCCTAAGGAGGAAAAAATCTTAGGAGGAGTTCATTCACTGCTGATCAGTTCTTATTTCACATTCGCTATTTAATTCGGTGGAAGAAAATGTCAGATATGTAGGATACGTGAAGTTTGAAGCCATGGAAATAAGAAATTTACATTTACTCTAAACTTCATCAAGACTCTTATTCTTCTTTAAAGCTGTCCTGTTTTGCAAGGCACAGGACCTCTGCTATCATGAAGTTCAGACTCTGTGAATGGAGAGCTTCTTTCATGCAGATTTTAACCTCTCTGAATAAGTCATTCTTCTAAGCAACAGTCTCCATATTTATATATTAGCATAAGTACAAGACAACAAAGTACAAATCAAGAGGATAAAAAGTCTAATTTATTTCTTCAGTCAAAATTCACAAGTCTCTAGAAGGCAAGTCTAGGGATTTTAAGTAAAGATGAAAACCACATTGTTTTAACACTTTTCTTGAATTCACATGGAGATCTTACAGAATCTTGCATCTGCAGGGCACAAGCATAATCTCAGAGGATGGAAACATGAGAGAATGAGAGATTGGACAATATCCAAGTGTTGCCACCATTTGTTCTAACAGAATAAAGTAGGCTATGTTTACATTAGCATTAGTAGTGCAGTGCAGCACAAGCAGCTTGATACTGCAAAACAATTAGTGCTAAGGGCCTGAGATCCATGCTATGTGTATGCTCTGAGTTCTTACTGTGGACTAGTTGTAATCTGCTTCTTTAGGCTGAATACTCATTGCTGTCTGGAGAACATCTTCCAGATTAGTTTCATCTGAGAAGAACTCAATTTATTTTCTCTGGGATTGCTCTGTGATGCAAACCAAAGCACAGTAAGAGAAGATGACTGGAGATTGTTTCAGAAATGCACCCTTGATCAAAGCCTTAATGAGAATGTATTTTTAATCTCTTGGTACAACTATTGCAACATGTAGAGAAGGCTGACATTTGCGGACACTTTGTACATGCATGAGTCCATGAGTAAGCAAATGAATGCTCAGAAGTGTCCTCTTAAAGTTTCGTATTATCTTCTTGAAATTCAGACGTGAATCTCACCCAACAAAGTAGTTTGAGAAGCTGCCTTGCTTGGGACGCTGCCTATAATGAACACATTCTTGCTACCCACTAGTCGTTAGTTGCTTTCTCTGCTTTTTTCCAAGGCAGAAGTGGCACTCATGCAGAGTATGCACACAGTTCAGAGTATGCATGTAATGGTTTAATTAAGTCTTTCACACAGTTAACATAATTCTTTGTAATGGTCTGTGTTATCAGGCTGCCAAGTTAGGAACCTTCTGAATGATTATTGGTTTTAATTGAAGCTTAGATATTTTGAAACATTTTGATGTCTTCATTGTTTTTCTCTATAATTAGGTGGATTTTTCCCTCCCTGATTTTAAACAAGCTTAGTGGTAGATAAAATACCTCATGGTACTTCTCAGAAAAAGGTATTGTGTGCATGCTAATATATATGTGCACTTCTATGTATATAACTCTAAATGCCTATGAATTTATTTAATTTTTTTTTTCTATATTAGTCAGTTATTAACTCTGTAGAATCAGTAGCCTTTTCTTCTCTGGTCTAATCTAAAATTAAAACATGTATTCATTTTTCATCAAACAATGCAATCAATTTTTGTTCTAGATCATCTGTCTTCTGTAGTGGGTGTTTAAAGATTAAAAAAAAATCCAAAAAAACCAACCAAAACCAATCTAGTAAGTGAACTAATAACCACTTCCACTTGAAGTGACCAATGGGATTCTAATTTTTCCAAGGTAAACGTTTAGCTACTTCAGAAAACACTCTACTACTGCACCCTCCAAAGTCATCCCTGATTCCACTTTCTCATTCTGTGTAGTTTACTTCCATCATGAGCAAATGAAGATATGAGACTGTTGGCATGTTTCTGCACTTGAGATCCGATATATAGATTAACAATGCGTTCAGATGGTTGTCACTTGTAAAAATGGACTGTCTGGATTTGATTAATATGAAGACTAAACAAATATAGTTAGATGTTTGGAGTCAGTCTCAAGGCTCAGTTGTCCACCAGAGAAAGCTTTTGTGATAAAGTTCTGCTTTCCCTCCAGCTGTGGATTCAGAAAGGCATAGGTTCTCGCAGATCCCATTCTATCTGCCAGGTCACAAATATGTCTCTGATATCTTAAACCACTTCAGTTAGCATTGGTCACCTTATTGTGGCCATGTTACTGAGCACTCAATGCCAAAGCTCCCATTATAACCAGAGAAACATACACAGTAGTTCACCTTAGCCTAAAGCAGACACCTAGCTACCAGTCAAATGAATAACTGTTTTAGCCATATTTACTGCAATGAAAGATTAGATACCTAAAGCACCTTTAGACACAAACAGGTAAATATCTACATTTAGGTGTTTTAGAGTTCTTTTCAGCTACTTCACTATAAGCTTCTAATACCATTTCAGATGCCTTACGTAATGCTTCCTGTCTTTCAGCTGCTGCATCAGAACATGGTCCTCTCCCAGATCCTGTATTTTCAGGCAATGTGTGGATTTTACCTTACACTTTCAAATTACATTAGCCAACTATTTATACTGAATTCTATCCTTAGTACTGTTTTTGCAACAAGGTTCTATTTCCTTCCAACATTTTTTTTGCTTCTATAAAAATGAGGTACAAGAATCTTATTAGAGATATTTGGGGTGTATCTAGTTTCTATGCAATCCTTTGAACAATATTCAGACAGTTAAGCAACGCTTGTTTGCTCATTTTTCATTGCTTACTTGTTTCCTTTTGTTACTTTCTGAGTCCTGTGGATATGCTAAGTGTATCTCTTAACTGCTATTTGAAAGATATTCACTGAAGAATTCTCTTGCAAAGTTCTGTGACCATTTAAGCTTTGAAACATTTAGTATTGCACCTCTGTTGGTAAGAGACTATGTTTTCAGCATAATTACTTTCAATCCAATTTATTTTTAATTAAGACAATCAAAATGTGGTTCCTGAATTAGATTTACAATAATGCGGTAAAATAATGAGGGAAGTAGTATAATTATTAAAGCACTAGCTTTATGGTAACTTAGCATAACCACTTGAAATATTATAAACTTTATAATCTAGTTGTACCTACTGTGAGTCAGAGGTTGGGCTAGATGACTTCCAGAGGTCACTTACAACCAAAATTATTCTCTGATTACCAATGTGATTTCAACATTGGGAATATTTTATGTGTTCATCTATGTATTTCACAAATTTCTCAGGTACTAGACACTTATTTCCATTCTACAGATATAAGAATTATTAAGGTTAATTTTGTGGCATTTTAAGTATAACAGTGTGATTATAGACAATATTAAAGAACTTACAACTTTTCATTTAAGCCCTGTAGAATGCTAATTATGATTCCTAAAGGCATTTGATTATATAAAGAGAATTTTACAAAAGAAGGGCCCAAACACTATCTTAAACAAGTTTAAAAAAAAATGTTTTACAATAAGAGTAAGGCATTATGCAGGGATTTTAATGCTTACCTGTCAATATCTCACTAAGCTGGGTTTGCCACTAGAATTTGGACTTTAATGTGTCTGCTCTTCTCCTTGTTCAAACAGTTAAGTAATGAGTGTTTAAAAATCAAGAGTATTTGTAAGATCCTTTACCCCTTACCCCCCTTGAAAGCCATTATAGTAATGTTTACATGATTTTACCTTCCAACACCTAAAGAATAATAAGGCCAGGTTATTTTCAAAATTATATGAAAGCTTTAGTAGACATAAGTAATATTTAGACAGATCATTTAAATACTTAAGTATTTAATTATTGTCTTCAACTTTTCTGTTCACTGTTGGTCAGCTTCATCATATAGAGGTCAAAGATCGCATAATAATTTTTGACACAGTTTTCTTCCAATATATTTTTTTTATCATGAACAGCTACATGTCAGTTTGAAACATAATTAATTCAGTTCATAAGACAGATTAAATTTACAGTAAATTACAGTAATAAATATGAAGTAGTAGCTTTCAACAATTAAGGCATTGATATTATTATTAATATTATTATGATTACTGTGTTCTTTATAGAGTTCTCTGGGTGTTAGTAGCTAAAAACTGTCAAAATGATACATATCAATTTTATTTTTTGCGCCACTGCTCTGCATGTATTAGAATTCAGAAAACCTGTAGTTAGTTTCACAAATTAATCTTCTAAATTTTAAAGAACTGAGGAAATCTTAAGTTCCCACTTCCTGATTATAAGCTGAATCGTAGTGCCTCCATCTGAGGCAGAAAATTGATCAGTCTATATATGCCTTGTAATTCACTGAATTTAGCTTCCATGTACAGTTATGGAGTGGTATAGTCTGAATCAGATACAATGAAACAAGGAGACAGAAAAAAGAGAATGGGTATTATTGACATTCAGAACATTAATTTCTGTAGCAAAGTACAACATCTTTGGTGCTGTGGGAAACTGCTAATATATCAGACCAAAGGTCCCTGATGAGACATAATGGGCAGAATTAATCACCGCAACCCATTTTCTGAGACTTTCTACATATTCATATTTGACCTTGGTTCACATTTTTAGATTATATTTGCAATCACAGAATGAAAAATATTTTTAATAAAAAGGGCAAAGTGTCATTCTGCATAGAAACACTGAGACAATGAAAAAATTCTGCAACAGTAGTAGCACTTCTGAATAGTGTTTTCTAACAATGGACAGTTTGTAGTAATAGAAACACAACTGATACATACTTGCACAATGATCTTCTAGAACATATGGAATATACTGGAAAAATAAGATTTTTTTTTTTTCTTATGCTAGCATTTCACATTTTTTTCCTCCGTGATCTATATTGCTGTGGTGTATATTCCTTTGAAAAAATGTTTAATTTAAATAAAACCCTTTGAAAATTAGTATCAAAATATCACCAGATTCAAATATATTTTTTATACAAAGTAATATGTAAAATCCCTAAAGAATTAATATGCTAGTAAAGCTTTTATTGAAATCATTAGAATACATCTAACTCTAAATATAGCTATAACCTTTTTATGGAGGCTCAGTATATGCAAAAATGTAATTCTTGCATTTTTTTATTTAGCTAATAATAATGTCTACCAAATAGACACTGATAGTGATAAAGAGTGAATAAAATATTTTGGAAATTACATTAGAGATCCACATTTAGAATTAATAGAATTAGGATATTCTCAAATGTATTTATTTTTTAGTATTGCTGTCTAGATATGTAATTCATAAAGAACACTGCATTTTTCTTTTAAAAAGTGATTAATGGGCAGGAATATAAGCAGAAGAAATATCCTTCATTATGTCATATCTCCGTTTTGAAATGTTTACTGAAAAAAAATATTACATGTAAAAATACCATTTCCTGTGATACAAAAGCAAATATTGAACTCTGAGTTGATGTCAAGGGTATATTTTTCATTTCACTTGGTCTTACTGACAGCTTATGTTTCTTAACAGACAAAAGCAAGCTGCACAGTAAAATAATCTTGGATGTATTATCGGCAGGTGTTATATCCTTCCTTTAGACACAAGCTAATTCCTTATTAAAGCAAACAGTAGTGCAAACTAAACAGAAATAACAATAGTAGTGAAACTAAAACAAAAATAGCTTGACATTAACAGTATCTTCTATTTCTGCTCTTTATTTTTCTACTAGTGTCTTTTTAGTGAAAATCAGTGAGTAAACAGTTATTTGCTCTTACGAATGAGATATACATTTTTATAGCATCTTTATTCTTGAATTCTTCAGATTTGAAAAAGATACAAAAGCTACATATTTACCAAGACTTGTTGCTTGTTAGAAATCGGATTCTCTCTTCTCTCCCTCTCCCTTTCTCTTGTCTTAATTCAGAGTTAAACTTGAGTTTGGTTTTAAGCCTGTCTACCTTTGAACATAACAGCTTTTGTCTGGCTCCATTTTTTTTTGTATTTTAAATAAAGGATGGAGAGTACTGTATGCACAAACTCTTACCTTTGCCAAAGCTTTCATTCTAATGTCTTCACTTTTCACCTTTCCTATTAAGCCTATAGGACATAGCCATTAAGGGAGTTTGCATGTGTTTTGCAGAGCAGAGCTGCTTAAATGTAAAAAAAAAAACAAAAAAAACAAAAAAAAATCTGAAACTGATTTGTGCTTGGTTTCCTGGTCACTTCTGGCTGTGAAACAAAAACTACAAAACCCATTATCTGCCAGATTTCAGCTTTACCTGATACTTCTACATTTCCTGAAATCCATCACCCTTCAACGCTTACCTACTAGCCAATTTGTTCAAGTATTGAAGAGAACAAAAGTCCATCCAAAAGAAATTTTACCAAGGTCCCTCCCAACCCACATTATTCTGTGTTTCTAAGGAGAAACCTGAATATTGTCTCAGCATTATTTTTTCCTTTGTATTATTTTTTTTCTGTCACAAAATCCATGATGAAACCAGGACAAATAAAATCAATCAGTCAGATAACACTCTGTTTTTACTGGCTTATGTAATTTCATAGAATTATGCTTTATTGTTTTGTTTTCTTTTTTTTTTTTTTTTTCACTACAATCTATCCTTGGAGATGGAGTTATTGCTGATTGATTTTATAAAGAAAGAGGGTTTAAATATAAATCTTCTCAGTGTATTGTAACTCAGAGATATTACATTATCATATATCAGAAGTAATACTATCATATGTGAAGAGAAAATTATTTGTTACTTAGATGTCATGCATGTTCAAAAGAATATAAGGCTGATTTGGCCTTGCTGCTTCCCCCCCCCCATGTGTCGCAGCCTTATTACAATTAAAATTAATTTGTCTTCATAACTTTATGTGATATAAAGCAGAAAAGTTTACAATATTAAAGGAAAAATCTACATTGTAGACCTGCAGTTAGTGTTTTATTCCACATTGCTCCAGTGGAAATAGGTGTGACTAAAATTCACACTTTGCATCACGCTATATTGGTCACTTCACTGCCTTTGGAGAATTGGAGCATGCTGCTTTGAACTTGCATCCAAAACAATGTGTTACCTTTAAGATAACAGTGGAATGGAACTTCCACACAAATTTGTGGGATGATGAACAGAGTCAAGCCTTTGCTGACTCTCTCAAACATCCGCCTCACTCCATACTCACCAATCTTTCATCACTGTTTTACTAATTTGGTTGTTTTCTCTTTATGGCTAGATACATTACACAGCTTAAGACAATGTTTTCCAAGATTGCCTATGAGGCTCTCATAGTCTTAAAAATATCAAAAGCCTTACTAAAGTCAAGATCTATAGCTGTTCTATTGCATCATTTTAAAAATTTTTATAAATTGGAAGACCAAAGCTGCATGGAGTATTCAGGATGAGTCAAGAAAGGGAAAAGGAAAGAAAACCAAAGATCTGATAAAACAAAGAGATTAGCCAAAAGGCCTCTTAGAAATGTGGATTTTTTTAGAATAGTTGTTTGTCACATGATGCAAATATATTTTTAAATGCCTAAAGTCTTTAGAAATAAGAAGTAGACTCAATATTAAAAGGAATAACAGTATTCTGACTTAGGATCCAAAGAGAAGGCACTAACAAGCCTTTCAATAAGTTGAAAGGGAATACACACAAATGAAATCCAAAGAGGCTAAGGATAATATGACTTCAGATTTTGTTCTGAATATAGTAGAATTTTTGTTGATTTATACTTACAACATCCAGAAGAACAGGTGTTTAGGATAAGTCAACTTTCCTGATAAATAGCACTACATAATATTGGATTATTATTGGTTTAATATCAACTTATCACGAATGCAGAATTTGCTTTCTGAGGCATAAATGGTGTAGGTTTTTAATATAGGTAGGTATGGGATTTTTTATAATAAAATGTTATTTTACAAGATAAACTAAAATATGCATTTTTACTTTCATTCCATATATTTCTTTCTTTTATGCATTTTGAAATCCAAATCATAAATTATACAGATAGATCAAAAGTCACGAATACAGAAGGAGCTTATATGCATGTCAGTACACATGCAGATAAAAAAGAAATTTGAGTAGTGCATACTAATAGTGGAGAAGTTAATATTTTCAGACAGTATGTTTATAAATGGAAAAACCAAATACTGAAAGTTAGTTTCTGTATCCAGATGTTTTCAGGTATGGCATAGCTAGCCACAATGTTTCTGGTTAAAACTACTTTTATTCTCAAAATGTAATATGTCATGTTCTGAGATGCATGCTGGTGCAATTCTACTGTTTCATGTACACTTAAGCTATATAATTGTAAAGAACAAGATAATATTTAAATCCAATTTAAATTAAGCTTTTTAAAAGGTAAAGCTTTGTTAAGACAACAGCTGTGCTGCTATTCAACGAGATCTGGACAGGCTAGAGAGCTGGGCGAAGGTGAAACTCACGAAGTTCAATAAGGACAAATGTAGAGTCCTGCATCTGGGGAGGAATAACACCAGGCACCAGAACAGGTTAGGGGTCATCCTGCTGGAAAGCAAGAAAGACTTTGGAAAACAGAGAAAGACTTTGGAGTCGTAGTGGATAGTAAGTTATCCATGGGACAGCAATGTGCCCTTGTGGCCAAGAAGGCCATTGGCATCCTGGTGTGCATTAAGAAAAGTGTGTCCAACAGGTGTAGGGAGGTTCTCTCCCCCTCTACTCTGCCCTAGTGAGGCCACACCTGGAATATTGTACCCAGTTTTGGTCTCCCCAATTTAAGAGAGACGGGGATCTACTGGAGGGGGTCCAACAGAGAGCTGCAAGGATGATTAAGTGATGTGAACATTTCCTCTATGAATGAAGACTGAAGGAACTGGGGCTGTTTAGTCTTGAGAAGAGAAGACTGAGAGGGAATCTTATTAATGTCTATAAATATCTGAGGGTTGGGTGTCAAATGGAAAGAGCCAATCTCTTTTCTGTAGTGCCCAATAACAGGACAAGGAATAACGGGTATAAACTTGAGCGTAGAAGGTTCCACGTCAACATGAACATGAGGAGAAACTTCATTACTGTGAGGTGGAACAGGCTGCCCAGAGAGGTTGTGGGGTCTCCTTCTCTGGAGATTTTCAAGACCCACCTGGATGTGTTCCTGTATGTCATACCCTAGGTGATCCTGCTTTGGCAGGGGGTTGGACTCGATTATCTCTAGAGGTCCCTTCCAACCCCTAACATTCTATGATTCTATGAAAGAGGAAAAACAGTTTTGTGACTAAATGAAGCAGATTTTGAAGACTAAAGCCAGTTTACCACTTTTCACATCAGATCAAAGAATGAGCTCTGTAACTCTGTTTTGAGTATGTAGGCAACATGGCGTTTTACTATAAAAATGGTACCAATATGTTACAAGAGTTGATATTTGTAGAAGATTGTAATCTTCTTCTGCTTTAGAAATGCAGGTAGTCGTCATCATTAATCATGGTACCATGGAAATGAAAGTAAAGGTTGAGCAAAATATATCAGAGAAATGTAATATAATTTAATCTGCTAAAGCTGAATATACTGTTATTTTTAGGACTCCTGATTGCAAAATTGTAGCTCAGAAAAAAAAAAAACAACCAAAAAAACCAAGATCTTGTTCACAGCCAAAGAGGAAGCACACGGTATATATAAGTGAAGCCAAGAATTAATTGTTAGTATAATGGAAATCTGAAAAGTTTAATTCAAGAGAAATTATTAGTCTACATCTAATTATTACAGAGAAAGAAAGAATAATAGTATAGTTAGAGTACTTTTATACAGAAATCTCAATGGTAATAATAATAACAGTAGCTATATCACTATTAAAATTGTAATACATTTTTTAGTTTCTGTCTCTTGGGGTTATGCTCACCATTCCATTGCTCTTCTGGGTCTTAAAATCAGTAGTTTTTGGCTGCTGGATAGGTTAACACCATATATTATCAGTCTCCGCAGTCCTTCATTGACATGGATATGATGCTGTTGCCGCTTTCCTGTTTCTCCCCTAAGATATGCCTTGGGTCATTTTTATGTTTATTAACGCACTTTTACAGGGTTATCTTTCTTTGTTCATCTGTAGCTACAAATCCCATTGAATACAAATTTACTACGTACATGGTATGCTTTATTTATGTGAGATAAGTTTTTTTGCTCTCTTTTTTACACCTAAAGCCAATTTTTTCCAACTTCAGGTCTGCATTTCTTTACCTATGGTGAGTGGTTTATGGTTGTGTGGTCAGTGCCAGGCCTGCACCTCATCTCTTACCATCGCATGCTATTTACCCCTGTAGACCACATCCTATTTCTCAATTTCTCAAGATGTCTGCAGTTATACCAAACCTACATTCTCTCATCCTACATAATTTTATAAAACTCATAAATATCTCATTCTGATAGAACAACTACTTGTTACAGTTATTTCTATAAAACTATGGCTGCACTGTGCAAAGATAATGAAAGTAAATGAGCCTTAGATACCTGGTCAATAGGAGAAATAGCTGTCATTGAAATTAAGTAAAACAAAGCTGCAGCCCCACCAAGAAAAGTTCACACAGGGCAAACCCGGCAAAAATCAGTCCTTAGGCCTTGCAAATTCAGTACAAGGGTTGTGGTCTGTTGCCACATGGTTACAAGATAGTAGGAGCCCAGAGGTAAAACAGTGGTCAGCTGTAGTGCAGAGTTATTCTAGGTGACTGACTTGGCATTCTAGTGGTGGTTGGGTGTATTGAGACTTATTAATACCTAGGTGTATTTAAACTTGTTACGTGTGCCGGAAAACATCCACAGTATAAACAAATGACTGGTTTCATGGTAGTCATTTCTCACACAACACATATTAAATGGTTGTAATGTTTTGTACATCTCAGCTAAAGGATGACAGGAAATATTAATTTCTCAGAAATTACTCTTCCAGGGGTCCATGTTCAACAGAAAAATCTATTTAACTGATCACTCCACTATCAAGAACAAATAATAGCCAAAACCTAGTGAAGTTTTTGTACATTTGTCTGTCTGTATGCATTCTTTGACTATGTTTGTGTATCTGGACTGTATGTTTTTATGTTTGTGTGACTAGGTAGAGGCAGTATTAATTAGTTAATTAATGTTTGTCAGTATTAATTAGTTGTATTCTGAAGGCCAAAATTGCTTTCTGCTATCTGTATCTGGCAATCTGCTGCATTTAATAATACACTCTTTCAGTGTTGCTGCTCAACTGAGCACTGAGGCAGTCCACCCAAGGGAACATAGCTAGATCTCAAGTGGGAATGAGCAGAGATGTGTATTTCAAGGCTTGAACATTCACACCTGAAATTCAGTTACATGTCCACAGTGGATTTGATTAATGCCTGCTTTTTTCAACTACAGTTACATGTTTTACCAGCCCTCTAATCATCTACACCTTAAGTGACTGTCATGCATTTAACCATGTTTCTGTTTCAACTCATCCTGAGTGTCTTGCTCTTTCATGTTACAGATGACCTGTACTTTTCATTAGAAGGTGTGATTATGGTGCATCCTGAGCAGAGCAAGAAACTGGGTCATTGTTTTTGTTGCTCTCCATGTCAGATTTCAGTCAGAAAAGAACTGTGAGATGTTGCATGATTAGAAGAAAGTGGGAAGCCCAACAATGTAATCAAATTTCCTTTCATTGTCTCACTAAATTCCTAAATAAAAATTTGCAGATCCCACAGAATCAAGCTCAAGCAGATATATTTTCCTCGTAGTTTTGCTATAGGCCAGCATAGTTGTTTAAATTGCCTACAGTTTTTCAGCAGCTGTGGAGAAGCAGATAAAAATTTAATCACTGAAATTTTGCTTAATGTCACACAGAGTAGCACAAAACTTGGGTGCTATATGATTACATGGCTTAGAATTTTTCAGATGGCTTTGATAGATTTCTTTCATTGTTTGGATTTCTAAGTGTGTTTTTATACATCTGACTTCATGATTTTGCTTTTAATTTGATTTTGTAAAATTTTGTGATTTCAGATAACTGAAGTATTAATAAAATTCTTTGTGCTATCAAAGGAGAAACATTTTGTGACAGGGAAATAGATAAGTGAAAGAATATTTCTAATTGATAGCAAATGAGTGAAATATTAGGAGGTCTAAACATCTTTTGGTCTGCTCTTTTCCATTTTGCTTCATAGAACACAAACTATTTTTGTAGGAAGAGCATTTATATGGGGGAAACAACACTGCTTCACATTTTGAAGTAATCATATTTTTTTAATTTGTTATTAAAATACATCATCGTGAAAAAAATATAGTTATATAAAATGCAAATTATTTTTACAGTTCTAATTTTCAAAAATCATAATCACTAAGATTATTTCACTATAAAACAACTTAAAATGTTAAACTAATATTGTCTTCCTGACACTAATTATTACAGAGCCTCTCTATTTTCATATTTTACTTTAAAGGTAAATAGGATATTGTGCCTTGAGTATTTTCGCTCGAGTAAGTACAGCTTCGGGATACTGCATTTCTATTAATCCCTGTGCCTGGCAGCATTGAACAGTTCACATCATAGATCTTTTATTTTTCCTTTTATCATTTAATAGTATCCTTCCTTGAGGAGGGAATTGGAGAGGGAGGTGCTGAGCTCTTCTCTCTGGTATCCAGTGATGGGATTCATGGGAATGGTTCAAAGATACACCAGGGGAGATTTAGACTGGATATTAAGAAGCATTTCTTAACCAAGAGGATGTTCAAACACTGGAACAGGCTTCCTGAAGAAGTGGCCAATGTCCGAAGCCTGTCAGCATTTAAGAGGCATTCGGACAATGTCGTTAATAATATGCTTTAGCTTTTGGTCAGATGTGCAGTGGTCAAGCAGTTGGACTAGATGATTGTTGTATTGCTATTAAGTTCTTGTCTTCATATACAGAAGGCTACCAATACATTATTAAATATAGAAGTCAAATTACATTTATTACACTTTTAAATGTATTTGTTTTAATTTATTTTGAAAAAAAAATTTTTTGTTGTTTTCATTTCAGATTATAAAGATGTAACACCTTGTCTTGGTCAGGTATTAAAAAAAAATTCTGGCCTTCAGGGACACAGTTTTATCATGTCTGCTCTAGCCAAATATCTTTGTTTCTAAATGAATAATATTTTCAACATGAAATTCATGAGCACATATCTTTGGAAGCAACCTACTATATTTTAAACTTGTCTAAAAGTCTTTTAAATTTACCTGTAAATACATTCTTCTGTTTTATATTTTTTCCCCATTATTTTATTGACAGCACATTTTGATATTAAATAAAATTAAAATAGTTTTCCTAGAGTAATTTATTTATATGTTATACACTGACTTATAAGTAAGTCATATAGCATTATAGAGGGAAAACTGCAGCTACCCTTTTCTACTATTCTTTTTACATTTTAATGTAGTTTTTACAGAATCTCCTCATTGTATATTCATAACAGATGATGCCTAAGCAAACTGACAGAGGATGTTCTCTTTTCCCATATATAATTTAAATTAGATCCAAATAATAGCATATGGCCCAATGCATTCTTACAAGGCATGATTACCTGCATATTTGAGCAGATTGCCACATGGTTTTGAGACTAATGACCAGAAATTATCTTCACTAATTCTGGTATAATTTTTTACCGATATAGGTCAATAATAGCTCTATTCAGGTGCTTACAGATGCAAAGATGTAAAATCAAGGAGATGATAAAAGAATCAAGCCTGGAATCCTTTAAGTCAATCACAATTATCACATTCTCTTAATACAGATAAATTTCATGGCACTGAATGGCACAGGATGAAAATAAATATATTAATTATCACGGAGATATGAGGGGCATTTTCAATATAAGTATGGGATTTTAGAAAGTGTTTTCAGGTGTGGGAGATCAGATTTTAAATCTGAGGTAGGTAGACTTACGTTATGAAAAAGATTAAATATGTAATTAGGTTTTGTGTTTGGAAATTTAAACTATTAGAAGCATTGCTAACAAGGCTCAAAATGTATGTGCTGTAATCACTATCATCATTTTTATGACTTTTGAGATAAATTATTTTGTTTTCTAACCATGATCACTAATAACACATTAATATGTAATAAATTTACATGCAAATATATTCATGAGTTGTTTTATTTAAAGTAGTTTCAATATTTATAATGTTAAGACATTTCTCGTATATAGTTCTGGTGGGTTGACCTTAGTTGTCTGCTCATGCACATCAAGATCTCTCTCCCTCCCTCCATCAACAGGAGAATGGGAGAAAGTAAGATTTAAAAGCTCATGGGTCAACATAAAGTCACAGAGATTTGTCACCCGTTACCCTCACACACAAAATAGATAGTTTGGGGAAGATTAATTAATTGCCAATTCAAAACAGAGTAGGATAGTGAGAAACAGTGGTAAAAACTTCTCTTCTACATTCTCCCCCGTGAAGCTGTGCAGGGGAGTGGGGAATGTAGACTGCATTCAGTTCATTAACATCTCTCTCCCACACCTTCCTCGCACTTTTCCTCAGCTCCAGTGCAGAATCCCTTTCTTGGCCTCTTTACTTGTTATTCATGGGCAGTAAGTTACAAAGTTTGGTGTCACACACTAACATTCTTAATACTTCCTAGATCGTAGGTGGTTCAAAGCTCTCCAAACTAGGAAGACTGATTATTTATTTATTTTTTTAAAAAATTTTGATTATTTTACTGGATCAAATACATACATTCTAGTTTAATACCAGGTTACTTAAAATTTGTTGTATTTAGAATGTTATGTCAGTACTTATTGGAAAAAAACTGTAATTTTGTGAGATAAAACACAAACAGGTATGACATAAACTTCTGAAAGCTAACCTATTTGTGAGGTAATAATGTAAACAATTTCCTTTTAATAGACTGAGGTATTAGATCAAATGATATGAGGATGTTTCAACCTGAAAATCCATATATATATATTCTGTTTACTTCAACAGGGCTAGAATTTCAGCCTTGGAATTTTGGTTTACCAGAGTAATACAGGGAATTATTTACAAAGCAATTTGTTTCTCATTTCAAAAGTACACTTAGGTCAACAAGCCATGTCGTTGTATATTTTAAAAACACAATAGGAATAAAAGCTTGAGGGAAAGTACAACTTCCAAAGTTAGTTTTACTTAATCTGGATATATGAATGCCAAAATTTCATATTCTTATTTTTTTCTTATTTGTAATTTAAACACAGGGCAAACTTATTTGCATGGTTTTATTCAGAGTGAGGTTGATCTCAATATATTTAAATTTCTTTGTAGTATATAATATTATCTAAAAATAGTCCAGAGTTATATAAAACCTTGATGTTATGACAATGCAATGTCCATATAATATTATTACACTGTCATTACAAGAATATACATTCAACGATAGTTCATTCATTTTCATCATATACATAAAAGATCTTGTATGTATAAGTATATATAAGCTGTTTATATGCTTTAACATCGTAATGAAGAGGTTTTCAGTATGAAGCAGGGTGCTTCTTATGACATCAAACACTTCAGGACACAAGGAATACAATTCATTTGGCCATCTTCAAGTGTCTATTAGTGTATGAGATGCTCAGGTATTCAAAATGTATGTGAAAGGCTAGCAGGTATTACACAGGAAAATTATACCCATCTGGAGAGGGAGTTAGATGTCAGGCAAAGATGCAAAGGTGTCTTATATGAGAGAAAAAATCTGAATATGGGCATATGATTTAAGCCCAAAGAAAGGTACACTGTATCATGACTTTACTGCTTGCTTTTCCTAAAAAAAGTTCATTTCTATAAACATGATCTTCCATTAGCACACTAACATACCTGATTTATCAGAATTTCTAACTTGGGTCAGTTTGGTTCAGACTTCTCCATTTTCTGTTCTGAATAGCATTAAACAGTAGTTGAACTCTTAAGATTGTATGCATTTCTAGCAAATTAATTCCACTGATATATTTTTGAGGCATTTACTTCTATAAATATTTAGGCATCTCTTTGTACCTCTGGAGACTTTCCAGTATTCACTTCAATTGCCTGGTTGCACAATACAGTCTGATGCCAAGATCCATCATCCTTTTAAAGGAAATAGTTTTTGTCCTTGATACTATTTTGCCATAATATCAAGAAAGTGACAAGCTGAAATTCTCCTCAGAGAAAATATGTGCTTATGGACCTTTCTGCTGCTGTTGACAGACTGTTAGTACGGAAGGAAACTATCTTTAAAATTAGTTTCATAGCTATAGAATGCATGAAATATAGACTTTACTCAACATATTCAGCCAAAAATAATATTTGAGTTATAATTACTTAGTTTGGTTATAAGGATATAGGTTTCCTATAATGAATTTTTGTTTAAGGTCATGAACACAAACACTGCTTTTTAATTTTGTTACTGTTATGTCCTGGATATTCCACTGTCTAACACATCATTACAAAAGCATATGAATTCCCTCAATGTTTCTTGTACAATGATGTTTGACTTGGGATACATAGAATTCATTAGATCTTTTTTTTTCAATATCTGACTTTTCTGAAGTTTGAATGTTTGTCATATTTCAATCATGTTTTACATGATGTTTAAGTAAGAAGAATTAAAATGTCAGAAAACTCTTGAGGAAATATGATGTTAAGTAGGTAATTTTCAAGGACCTGAAATGATTGCCTGAAGTACTATACAGTGATAGCAGTGCTGAGATCTAACTTTCCAGATTCCCACCTAGGACTCTGTATAGAGAATGATTTGTATTTGTATAAATGGATATACATCCTCAATATGTAACCACTTCTTCATCCAGCCCTTTACTTTTTGTACTCTATCAAGCCCCATAAGCACATCAAATTAATTAATATAATTAACCTATTCTTTAAAGATTGTAAGAAGTAAAATAACAGTAAGAGTAAACGAAATATATTTCTCCTGCTTGAATTTTTGAGGCCCCAAAAATTCTTATGCTCATTTAACAAGTAAAATTCTTAGCCTGTATCTAAATTTGAGTTCTTATCTGGTGATTCATGTATTCTTATTTTATTTAGATATAACATGTTTTTAACAACCACTAACCAGGTATTTTTAATTTTCAAATTTAAAGAACAGTATTTTCAGACCTTGTTTTGAACAGCAAATCTAAATGTTTTTCCTTATTTTTATTTCATTGCTGTCTTTTCCACAAGTGGGTACTGCTCACCATTTTAGAAAAGTGATTATAATGTTTAGAAAAAGGTCTTCAAAAATATAAGCACAGTTGGAATTATTTTCCATGAATGACAAGAAAAGATAGTAATGAATATATGCCTTTTTTGCCTTCTTTTCCATTGTTTTGTTAAAAATTAAAAATAATTAAAAAGAAAAATTGTATAATGTTTCTTTAAAGCTTCCATATTTTTTCCTACTGATATTCTAATACTTGGAGCAGAAGCAGCAGCCAAAATGAAAACCATGTACTTGGCATTTTCCTTTGGCAGAAAATAAGAAATAGAAGGACATGCTACTATATCAAATAATTGTTTTTAAAATTGTCCAAAAGCTATGATTTTCAACCTTTTAATGTAAACATATGAATGATTGTTTGTATCCACTTGTAATTCTGCTTTTTATTCTTTTAATTTTGATTTTATCTTTCAGATTTAAACTTGATTGATAATTCCTTAAAAGTATGGCTCACGAATTTGTGAAACATTCAATGGGCTTTGGTATTTGACTTTTACTGCTTTAATATTATTCTCTGTATTTATAAATGGCAACATATTTGCATATGTATAAAACAAACCCAAAAGAGAAGGGAGATGTCTTAATGCTTAAGATGGTAACCGAAACTTGACATAATGTCTAGACACTATTGCTGAAGATTAAAATCTAACTTGGCAACAAGCTTCTTATCTGATTGATTAATAGATTGTGGCAGGTGTGTTAACTCTGAAATCATCTTTATTGTACCCAAGAAACAAAGCTATGTTTAATAATGTGCTCATTATCTTACAGTGGATGTATTTAAATTACTTACATACACGATTAGTTGTAGAACTATTTTATATAATCAACAGCTATACATTACAATGGCTGTTCATAGTAATGAAAATTTTATTTTGATTTTTGCAGTTAATTCTGATTTTTTTTTTTTTTTCCTAATTGGGTTTATAGGTACTCTACGTCCATTCTTACTATAAATACTATATTAGAAAGTTCTTCCTTAAAGAACTATTCCAAGATCAATGTCAAATGACTTCTTAACCTTTACTATGTAAAAAAATGCACTGAATTGCTTGACATTATTGCTATTGTTTTCTTTAAAAGATCTCAAATTATTCAGCCTTAATTAACTTGCTGAGGAATGACTATGTTGTATATGGCAAGTACATTCAATGCAGAGAGTAAAAAAATTATATTATCATAGGCAATCCAAAGCATAGAATCATGGAATGTTAGGGGTTGGAAGGGACCTCAAGAGATCATCTAGTCGAACCACCCTGCCAGAGCAGGATCACCTAGACGAAGTCACACAAGAACATGTCCAGGTGGGTTTTGAATGTCTCCAGAGAAGGAAACTCCACAACCCCCCTGGGCAGCCCGTTCCAGTGCTCTGTCACCCTCACAGTGAAAAAGTTTTTCCTTGTGTTTACACTAAACCTCTTGTGCTCCAACTTACTCCCATTGCCTCTTGTCCTAACACTGGATGACATTGAGAAGAGTCAGGCTCCATCCTCCTTATACTCGCCCTTAACATAGTTATAGGCATTAATGAGGTCCCCTCTCAGTCTCCTCTTCTCCAAGCTAAAGAGACCCAGCTATCTCAGCCCCTCCTCATAAGGAAAATGCTCCACTCTCTTAATAATCTTGGTGGCCCTGTGCTGGACTCTCTCCAGTAGCTCTCTGTCCTTCTGAATTGGGGTGCCCAGAACTGGACACAGTATTCCAGGTGGGCCCTCACCAGCACAGAGTAGAGGGGGCGGAAAACCTCCCTCGACCTGCTGACCACACTCTTCTTAATGC
>WTSP01010615.1:0-14757 GCA_025331215.1 Actenoides lindsayi | reverse complement strand
AAATTTACATACATTTGAAGGAAAATTCTAAACTAGATAGCTAATCTTAAAGTACAGGTCCTTTAATAGTTTGGGTTAATGGAAAGAATAGAATTATGTAAAGATTGATTAATCTCATCTACTTCAACCATCTCAGTTTGGTTATATGTGCTCTTTTTCCTTCCTTCATATTAGGAGCTTGTGGTCACAAGATATTTTAATTGTAGTTTTTAGAAGATTAAGTAAGCATATAAATCCTGATCACAAAAAAAATTACAGGGATATATAAATTAACAGTGACTAAATAAGAGAAACTAGCAGCATTTATTTCATAATAACATTACTTTACACTCCATAGAAATCTACTGGGTAAAGACAGTATTGAACACACTTGACAAAAAAAATCTATCTTCTTTTTTTTTTTTTATTCAAAGGTTGGGTTTTTTTAATCCATATAAACTATTAAAATGTTTATTCTACGTAATTACAACAAATGAGTGCACTTAACCACAGAATTTATTGCAAATTAATTAGAATATTTTTGGAGGGACAAGTCTGAGGACTCTAACCATTATATGTATTTGTTTATGAATTTATAATATCTATTAAAGGATAATTTCTGAACTATGATATCAAAGTATATAAAGCACCTCTAGTTTAATTTGGTGTAAAAGATAAGATTAGAAAGTGATTGGATTATTTGTGCAATGTGTGCATTTCATGTGTTGCAATACCAAATAACTGCTGTGGAGTAAACTGAATTTCTTGTTCTGAGTACCTGAAAAAGAAAATAAGGAAAAAAAAAAATCTGGTTTAAGAGCTTAGACTTTAACCTAACAAGAAAAGACTTGAACTTGGAGTGGCAATTTCAACACTCCTGTTTATTTTTTCTTGTATTTTCCAGACCAATTAAATATTGCAACAATCTTTCTGGGAATGTTAATTTAACTGCTTGTGACAGACAAAAGGGTTTACAGTTTTTCCTTTTTGTATTGGGATCTATTTTGGCTTACAGATATCCTCAAGCTCCTTCAGAGTCAAGTTTTTGAATTTAGTATATTTTGTAGGCTGAATTGTTCATTCTGGTTGGTACACTGTGAGTACTTTACATATCAAACTTTGCCTTCTTAAAACTACTTATTTCTCTTTAGTAACTTTTGTAGCAGACATCCACTTCAGAATCTGTCATTGATACTTCTGGCACTAGTTAAACTTTCTCACTAGAGACATGCATTACTTTCTCTAGTCCTTCCTTCAGTATGATTTTTTGACTAAAATAGTTACTGTTTTATCCTTATTACTTTACAGCCTACCACTTAGGATTACAGTTGTCCCTTCCATCTCTAGTGTAAATTGTATCTTTGATTAAAATGACATCTATGTGGTCAAATTTATCTGCCTTGTGGGTTGCAATACTTTGCACATTAGCATTACCCTGAAAATCACTTGAGAAAGTAAACGTTTAATAACTTGAATACAGTGGAAATATACAAAAGCCCAAATATGAAACTACAGTGTCACAATAAATAGTAATTAATCTGAATCTCTGTTGTGACACTGATTTTGCGGTTGTTAAATGCTGGGTTGTATCATGCATTACGAAATACATTATATTTAAACTGCATCCCTGGTGTGCTCCATTTCACTTGCTTTTGAGAAAGGTCTTCTGTGGATGCAAAGTAACTTTCCTTGTAAAACACTAGGTACACTTGCAGACTTGATTATCATGAGAAAGCTCATAACTAAATATCAAAGTGATTTTCTTACCAAAATTTTCTATTAGTTGGTGTTAATAACTTCTAGTGTATTTAATGAGGTTTGAGCAGGACCTTGCAGTTTTTTATTCTTCTCAGGGGAATGAAAAAGCTTATAACAAAGACTTTTCCAGCTAGATTTATTTTATAATTTCTCAGAATCTCTTAAAATTAAAGAGCTTTTCTTATACTGAGAAAGTTTCTGTTGTCAGCTGAAATGCCAGAATTTTTGCAGAAATTCCTACAAAATATCACTGTAGAAACTCATGCATTTGACTCTAAAACTTCAGAGCTTTTACAATTTGGTTTGAACTAAATAAACATAAATAAATGCATTTCAAAATCCAAACCTAATTTCTAAGTGATTTGAACCTTTTACCTCCATATAAATTCTCATTTCTGAACACACAAGCCTCAACGTCATGAAAAATTTTTCAGCTGTCAGGCCCTAGAGCCCTCAAGTTAGTAGCAGCTTCTTCTAGGTGCTTTATTGTAAACATAGTACTCAGACTTTACAGTGGACTGTTTTGCCAGTATGTTTATGAGTGAGCCATCCAATGAACATTGGAAACTGGCTAATGGCTGGTTAGCAGAGGACCTTTAAATACTTAATGGGAAGAAGACTAAGGGAGTTAGTAAGGTTCATAAATGATCAGTCCTAGAACAAGCTTTCTATAGTGTCCAAACTCTCAACTGTTATCAGTTATCTGTGTAATCTCAAAGTTGTAACAATACAGCTAGAAAGGAATAGGAAGGGATATTGATGTTTGAAAAGAAGAAAAAAATAAAGTATAGAGTATCCAGCTCAAATTTATTTTTTTGAAGCAACTGAGGGAAAAAAAAATTAGAAAAAACACTTTTAAGCTCATGTAAAAAACACTGAGATGGTACAAAAAACAATATACTTTGATGAAGAGCAAATTATTTCAAATCAATTTAGTGCATTTCTTTGACAGTTTGGTTGGCATTTTGAGTAGGGAAATGGGTTTTAGTTTATTAAAGCAGTCTAATTTTAGTCTTTATAGTAAATTTTCTAGAAAATCTTATCAACAGCTTAATTAATTAAAGGAGGATATGCCCATCAATTTTATGATTTTTAGCAATTGCTTCATCTGTAAGCCTCAACTTTTGAAAATGTAGCAATATTTATGCAATACGTATGCTGAGATGGTTAGGTTTGGAAATAAAGCAATACAATTTAGTGAAAATTAATCCAAATATGTGTAGGCTTTAAAGTTTTGACTGGAGCTATTTCTCATATTTAACAGAGTTTGGTTAGAAAGTAATGACTGCCTTTACATAGTAATTCTCTAGTGATAATCATGCATGAGGTAAAGATTATCAGTCAGAACATTTCCTGCAATGCCTTGTTTTGCGTTCCCCAATTCTTGTAAATTAAACTAAGACTTTGCTTTAGAAAGTCTGCTTTGCCTTCAAATGCTATAATTTATATGTTTCTTTCAGCAGTTATATTAAAACTTAATTTTCCTTTTTGAAATGATTCCCTTAAAACATGAATCGTTTAAATACCAGAATGGGCTGGTATTTTGCTTGAGTGTTTTAACAAGAAAGATAGGTCACAAATTGATGGTTATTGTTGTGATTTCAGAACGTGATCCCCAATATATGTATATACTCTTCACCTTTTCTTTCTTTATTTATCTATTTCTGCAGGCATTTCCAAAAATACTTTTGTTTATGTAACTCTTTATCTGATGAGGTGTCTTCCTTTTATAGGCTACCAAAATCATTCATTTAAATGAATGTCACAACTTTATCAGCAATTACTATCAGCAATTATTATCAGCAAGAGTATAGTAATTATTCTGACTATGACATCTTTTTTAACCTGTACAGTTACCAGTTACCAATTAGTTTGGCAAGAAACTCAAATTTTTAGACTAAGCAGCTGGATTATTTTCATTCTTACTATTAACAAAGGTCCAACAGAATTTATATTTCACTGTGTCTTATCAACTTCCTTACTTATCCTAGCTAAACTCTGTTCATGAGTTTGCTTATGCTGAGCTATAATAGGTTTAATTTTTTCCACCTCCTTTTCTATGCCTATAGTATCATAATACTGTCAGCTCCTTTCTACCAGATCATAATCTTCTAGACCATATGAGAGTACGTTCAGCCATTATAGCATCAGTTCTAGGTGGAGAGGCAGTAGTAATTGGTAAGATCCTAGTCCATTCCACTCAGATTTACTTTTTTTTTCAATTTTTTTTCAATTTTTTTTTTTCAGAGTAAGAAACCAACAATATTTTAGATATGGGATGTTCTTGTTCATAACCTTGTTGGATGAGATCTTAGATGCAAGACAGAGAGGATTCCTATAGCTTGCCTCACCATTCCTGAGTGCTCCCTTTGATTCTGCTCAGCATCTCCTTTCATTATGTTCTTGCATTTAAGTTGTAATAGTATTAACATCTGGTTAATTGTATTTAAATAATATGTTTGTGGAAGAATCCAAATCTGGTTTCTCTTTTCTTTATAACTTTTTTCTTTCTTGAGAAACTCTGCTTCTGGGACAATTTGTCTCAGTTTGTCATGGTATTTGTTATGCTTATCTCACATATATTTGTTTATCATAGTCAAGCTTGAGAGTTGAAAGAAAGAGAATCTAGTATGTGACCCATTTGAGCAAAATAGAATCTACATAAAGAGACAAAGTCATTACTATTTCCTTACATCAACTACAGTTACTCCAGTACCTGTAGCTTGCATCCCCAAAGCTTCTGAAATGTGAAGTTCTACATGGAGTTCAAGGCAGATGTCCTCTTCTAGTTACGTTTTTTAGTTTTCTATCCAGTAACAGCTTAGGTATTCTGCATCCACTCTTCATGTGTGACTTTTCCCACTACCTTTTGAAAGACTGCATAGCTACCACCAGGATCTGAACAGTTGTTAAGACGCAGTAATGGAACCCAGTTATGTGGTAGTCATTTTTCACCATTAAGTAATCTACAAAGTTGGGGTTTTTTAACCATTTTTTTACACATAACTTTTTGCATTAAGATACCAGAATTATAGATGTACAAAGGATATTACTGAGAAGCTCTAAGGTTTTATGTTGGAATTCACCAGCTTGCCGTAAATGTGTTGTATTGAAATGTACATATCTATACATAGTTAGCACACTTACTGTATAAGAAATAACAGTCTCCTCTTAAATTCAAAATATCATTGTGAGCTATTTGAATGGAATAGATGAGGTTCGAGTAAGTTCTTCTGGCTACATGCTCTATAAGGCATGTAAACCAATTTCCTTCAGTTTCAAAAAGCGTATCAATAAAAGCAAAACAGATCTAAACAAGTTTAAACTATTTAATATCATACAGTACCTTATATCTCTAATGGCTTAATGACTTAATGAAGTTTCTAGGTAGGAGCAGCATTATTAAAAGGGTTTAATCATTTTTAGCTTGAATGCAGTCATTCCAAATGCATTTTTTCTAAGACTTCACATTGTTCAAATCCCTCTAGAATAGTTAATTATATAAAAAAAAAAAAAAGGCTGCTCAAAACACTGGGCTAATATATTCTGAATAGGCCTAAATATTATATTAATAGTTTAAAAGACAGTGTTTATTATTGTTAGTTGTGGTAGTAATTTATGCCTCTGCAAATGACTTTGAAATTTATCATACATACAGACTCACTGGATCTAGTGTTCCTGATCTTATTGTGAGTATGAGCAACCAGATGTGGCTTCATTTACAATCTGATGACAGCATTGGCTCACCAGGATTCAAAGCTGTTTATCAAGGTACGACCTAAAGTAAATTTTTTAAACTCATGGCTTATCTTCTTTCATTGCATCCCAACAAATTTATTTCAAATAGGAATTAAGTCTTTTATAAGTTCAGAGTTTTGGTACTGTCTCTATTGTTATATAATGGCAAATGGAGATATGGATTTGCAAATACCCACAAAATAACTAAAAAGGATCTGAAGTAAAAATGAAAGTTATTGTTCTAATGCTTTTTGCTTGAATGTCAATGCAAACTACAAATTTCTATCATATTTGAAAAATTTTACATATTACATTCTGCTAACCGTGTAATTCCTTATATTGGATATTATTTGAAAATTATGGTCAATTTTGTTCAGACTTCATTGGGGCAGTTAGAAAACTTGTGTTCCTGCCTCACCAAGAATCTTCACAGACTTAAGTTGAAATCAGTATGTAACAAAACCAACAGAACAGATATATTGTATATGATTGTGGAAATTAAGAAGATGTATAAGACTGTGGAAATTTAACCTCCAAAATTGATGTAAATTACCGTAGCCTCATTTGTGTTGCTTCTGTGTCAAAGAGATGACAACCTTGGCAACATAAGCATTTTTAATTTGATACTTCAGTCTGAAGTTGATTCATTCTAGTAAGAAACACCTGAGATTTGTTAATATGAATGCATGTATTATGTATTATATGATGCATGTGTTGGTATTTTTTATTTTAATAGGTTGCATAAACCTGAAGCTAGAGAGAGTTCTTGCTTATTAACATATGGCATCTCTTTCAGTTAATTTACATGTTAATTAGTTCACCTTCAGGATAAGGGCAAACCCAGTTAATACTATTTTCAGTTGGTTTTTATGGGCACATATGGGGAAAATTATTTGATAGTAATTTTGTAAAAATTACTTTTGTACAAAAGATGCTCTAAAACATTGAGTGACTGTTCACTGTTCAGTATCTGAAACAATTAGAAGACTGGGACTTCTCCCTAAATATTTTCCATAAACAGAAGCACCCTATTCAAGTGTTTCATTTCACCTTAGTTACCTTACTGTTTCAACACCCAAAAAGACAAAATAAAGAGTGAAAAGCTATGTAGATGACAGCTTCATATTTAGTAAACCATACATTTATTGCACCAAGGCCAATAGGACAGGCTTGCCTGCACAGGTTTGTGTAAGTAGTGTTTGTGTCTGATAGCCTATTGTAACGTCTAGTGATGAAAAGAAGAAGTGGAACTCATCCCCTGTGGTCAGCCAGGAATCCCAGTTCTGGTTCTCCAAACCAGTATCCTTCTACAGGTGGTATCTCCGTTGAAGAAGTTGGATTAGGATTATATTTTCACTATGAATTTTCCCTAGTACTATATACTTTTCTTTGGGACTCAACGCAAACTCACCATTGTTTATTCCCATTCACAGTAATGATCAGCATATGCTAATTAGATCAAGTGTTGTACATTCTATAGGTTGTTAAGAATCTGTGTGAATATATTGTTGGATAATATTTGTTATTTAAATTACTATAATCTACTTCTTTATGCACCCTCTGTTGGATTTCTTTAATGTGAACTGATATCTACAAAACAAGAAGTAAGGAGAGGGGAAAAAAGAAGGGGTGATTCTCATGATGGTGGCAATTGCTTCCCATGAGAATCCTTCATAGCAACACTACTGGGATTTGCAGGTCTGTGGCCTTGAGAATAACAATATGAGAACAAGGGAAAAGTACCATCAGAGGCTCTTGAAACATTATCACCATTGCTTAAGTGAGATGTTACAGATCTGTGAGTAAAAAAAGCAGATGCAGGCACATAATCTAAGATATTTTATATTTATTTATAATATTAAGGTATTTTAAGACATTATGCAACACATTTGACCTATACAGTTACACAGCTCAAGTATGTTGTGTTGCCTGAGGGCAATGACATATTCTTTAAGTTAATCCCACCCCTTCTCATCCCTTCTTTCATTGTTTCATCTTCTTTCATTGTGTCATTTCTAGGGGCCATATTTATTTAGGCAATATGTTTTCTTTATAAAATCCAGTCGTGAATTACATGAATTGGAAATAGTGAGCATATAGGGGAAAGACAGTATTAGTGCAAGTTACGTATCTGACACTTTGCATTTTTAACTCAATCCAAAAATACAAACTTTACCTCATTGTATCTCTATGAAAATGTTAAAAAAAATATATTTATCTGCTGTGTTATTTTTCTGCTATAATTTCAGTTTCTGGTATTTCTAATCTAAAAGTGTGTACTTTCATTTCTGTATTTGAGTATCTATTGAAGATATTTTATTTCATTTATGGAGTTCAGCCTCTTATTTCTGGGCACTCTCTGAAAACACTTGAAGTATACACTGTGAATATTTCAGTAGTAGTGGCATCTCTGCTGTGAAATATGAAATATATTGTTATCATTTGATGGTTTGATTCTGGCTTTCAGTCTTGTTTTACAACTAATTGTGTGCCATTCTGCTTTTTTGTAGTTTTGGAAATTAATTTCAGAATTGTAAAATGTGAAACATTTACAACCTCAAAAGTGTAGAAAATGTCTTATTATGAAGATGAATTATAAGTTTTTGCTCCAGTTTACCCCAATGTTCTGGTTAGTTTTATTAGAATTTTCTAATCTTCTTTTACTGTTGACAAAACTTCTATCCATCTGCGCTGTTAATGTATCTCTTGCTTTAGGCCAAGTGCAAAATCTTAAACCTCTATCCTGACAGGATATCTCAATGATTCTGTTTCCCCTTTGTTTAACAATGAAAGAACTGTCTAAAAATGGAATCTCATTTTAATGATCTAAAAGTTAATGGATTGTAAATGTGACTTCAAAGACACTTGTCTTTGTCATTGCAGTTAGATAAAAAGAAAGCTAATTGCAAGCGTTGATGGCCTATACATGGTCCATAGAGACAAAAGAAAGGGAATCCTTATTTGAAACTTTTTTACCAAAAAGTCTTTTTTCAGGATTAAAATTTGGCTCCTCACCCTCTTTAGCAATATTTTAAAATTGAGTAATCAAATCTTGACTTTGTACCTATTGCAGTAAAATCAATTTTTATATTAATATTTACAAAGTGTCGATTGCAGTTTATAGAAAATTGTTACTTTAGTCAAGCTTTGTTTCACTTGAGTTATGAAATAGAGAAGTATTTTGATGATGCTATTCACCTATCCTACACTAGTATGTCCACCTAAGAATGCCATTAAATGATGCCTGTAAATGAACTGATATGCATCACAAATTTTGTATGAGTAGTAAATTTAATCCTGTTTACAGTTTGCCTAAGGGATTAAGGGAGCAGCAATTCTTTCCATATTCTTATATGTCTTCTTTGTCTCACCTTCAGAAACTTCTGAATGTCAGAAATATGTAGTGCTATATATACTCTTATTACTCAAATTTCTTGATTTTTAAATACAGTTAATAATTACTTTAAGAAAAGTTCTGTAGTCTGTCTAATCAGGCTTCTTGGGCTGCACAATGCTGCTTTCCAATAGTTGGATTTACAAGAAAGATTTCAGACATAGGTCCCCAAGAGATAGCTACTAATTATAGTTTGGAGTACAGAGGAATAGTACTATATATCACTGTATGCAATGGAAGGTCAGCTATGGCAACACAGATGGTAAAACTGATACTGAGATTAGTTTGTTAACTTGATAAAGCTGGTAATTACCTATATGTAAATACCTTATCAGTAAATAAAATGCAGAATGCTACAGGCAATCTTAACATTGATGTTAATCATTCTAAACCATATTAGAACCATATTATTATTGGTAAAGTGGAAAACTATTAACCCATAAAAAAATAAAGATGCTGAAGAATAAGCTGTACTTAAGGTTACTTTTCTTATAAAACTATTCTATAGAATGTATGTGAAAGTCCTTCATTCTCTGTTATAGATCCCCAGACTTCTTGACCAAATGGTTCAATACATTTCTGAAATAATTCTCTGAAAGCACCTACAGTTTCTGTCAAAAGGCCAGAAATTAAAATTGTTCTGTCCTTCAAGAAAGAGATATATTATAATACCACACCTGATTATGTCAAATCATATATGCTGAAATCCTCTTTCCATTTAATCTGTGACATTTTTCTTTACTGAATCCAGCATGACTAGATGCCACTCCACACATCAAGTTAAGGAAAATAAAATATGCTATTATACACAGTTAATGTCATTAAAATAGATGTTGTCTTCTGTCATAGACAGAGAAATTAGTGACACTGTATTTCACAGCTGAGATTTTGTGATAAAGCCCTAACATTTCTCAGTGAATATTTGCATAGAGAGGACAGTATTAAAGATAAAATTTTCAAGTTCGTTGCTGAACCAAAAAATTGTGACATAATTTTATTCAGAGTAAAAAATAACAGATTTAGGCTGTTCTTAAGACAGTTTTCAGAATTTCAGTGATAGATGTGTAGAAAATAAAGGAATTAAAAGGCTGGTCTGTAAATTCCATTTTTGTTTCTAATATATATTGTTTTTACTTCTATCTGAGTATTTAATAAGTTATGAAAGACTTCAGTGTATTTCTCCATACAGAGGACATACTGAAATCTTCATATGTCACCTCCTGGAATAATAACATAAAAATGCTGAATGATAATCTTGTTGAAGGTTGATGCCTGTCTCGCTTGTTGAAATTGCTACAGACTAAGTTTTATGTATGCATTATAACAGGGCCTAGTATCTTCTGAGCACTGATTAAAATGGTTGAGGTTAACCAAAAGTATGTGCTTTAATTGAGTAAACTATTTATTGAAGGAATCTTTTTAAGATCTAACTTAAATGCCAGTCATGCCATGCAATGACTCTAAAACCTGAGTGGCATTATTTCTTATAGTACTGTAAAGAACAACATGACACATACACCTCATTAGACATAGTGTGCATAAAGTGTAATCCTAAGGATGTAAACAACATCAGTATACCACCATTCTGAGGTCACACTTTAATCTTGTAACGTTGACAAAGTATGTTCCTACCAATGACATGCTAAGACTATATTTTTAAGTGAAACTTTTCCTGCAATTTTGTTGATGGTCATGGGCTAAAGCAGAGCCTTTTTTTAGATACAACAGGTAAAGATTTTTTCATTAATTAATACTTAAATAATGCATGTTTGGTGGTGGTGGTGTTCTGGTTTTTTTTTTCTCTCCCTTTTTTTTTTTTTTTTTTTTGGTTTGTTTGGGTTTTTTTTGTTTTGTTTTGTTTTTGTTTTGTTTTTTATTAGTTTTCCACTTGAGCTGCATTTCAGTTGTGTTTTGACAACAAGTGAAGACCACTTGTGCCTAAACTTGCCCAGTGACTTGTGGTCTGATGTAGTGTTTAGGCAGATTTGAATCAAGAGAACAATCTGGTTTATGCCATTTCTTAATATAGGTCAAAGCATAAATGTACCTGTTACATAAATGAGCTAGTCATTGCCATGCATATCCAAGTCAGCAATATAGTATTATGACATTATGCCTTGTAAAAATAACAACAGTGATGTCAGGTCAAGGAATTGATGTTGGACACCTTCCTGATAGGGCCCAGAGTTGCAGCCAAAAAATGAAATAGTAAGGTGAATCATGTGCCTCAGTTTGGCTTATTCTACTCATATCATGGGGTGTGCCACATCTAAAAATAGATGCTTTATGACTGTTATGGTCCAAGGAGGACTGTGCAGCCAACTGAACATTAGGTTGCTTCCATGCTTGTGTTCTCATCAGCTGTACCACGCTGTCAGAGAAGCAAATGACAGTCGGCTTGAACTTTTGGGCATTAATGTTTTAGGAGCTTATTAATCTTACTAATTGTAAAGCTGTCAGACTGATAAAAATATTTAATCTTTTGACTTCCAGACTTTCTGATAACCAGTATAACAACATCTGTTTTGTAGTCTGTTTAGAAGCTACTTTTTATTCCTGCCTTTACATGGTTATATAAACTAATGAAGTTATTTCACTAGCCTTCGTAACAGTGTTATAAAAGAAATCTGGTGAGTCAGTGATATAATCCTGAGTGTTTTATATAATTTGAAGTTATTAAGAATTCTTGCAGATGTCAAAAGTATATCATCCCTGCAAGCAGCTGAAAATGTCAAGTTTACAACCTTAATTTGTATTGATGCTCAACTCAGCAGTAAAGCTTTAAGCTCTTCATTATGAATGTTGTTTGGAAGGAGATACTTCTTTCCTCCTGAGACTAGAAGAAAAATACTTTCAGAAACATATTTCAGTTGCTCAGATAAATGTCAGTTATCTTTTTGTATACAGCTAAAGTACTTAGTAAAGCTTAAATCAGTGCAGTTTTTTACAAATGCACAACTAGCTTATAAATATCATTTCACTACCAATATTGATATAAAACTTTGTTACTACTTGGAGATTTGATAAAACCTATGCTGAAAAACATTTATAGAGTTGGGCTTTTTTAGGACTCTCACAATTGGACATGCATTCAGGGAAATCATTATCTACAGTGTAATGCTTAGAATGAAAACAACTTTTAAGTCATTCAAGGAAAATGATACTTCTGTTTTACTCCAAGCTTTTCACTTTATTTCATCTATGTCATGTATATTAAGTATTGTTTTTATATTTTGCTCCTATGTATTGTAATTCAGACATTATTAAAATGTGTGCTTTTGAAGGATGGGCAACAACTTTTCCTTTGTTCCTTCTATGGAAAGAAAAAAAACCCAAACAATGAAACTGAACAGAGTTAAATCTAAGTTTTTGAATCCCAGTCTTTTCATCTAAACAGATACAGCTCAGTTGAAATTTTGATAGAACAGCTTAAGCATTTTAAGTAAATGGAAATCTGCAATAGCTTTTTACTGGTTAAAAGTTTCTCCCTTTGCTGTCTTTTTGATACTTATTTTTCATATAGAAAAAGTCACAGTGTATGCATCATAAACTTAGCTCTCCACTCGCATTGCCTAGAAAGATAGTCCTTTCACTCTTTCAAGTCCAAATAATTTACCATATGTATTTCAGAACATGATGAAATACTCAGAATACCTTGTTAAAATCTACAACATTCTTAAGCATCCTCCATCATTTGTAAAGTTTCTGCAGATGATGGTCTGGAAGAAAGAAAATTCACAGCTAGACAGCAACAGACAGTTCTTACTTTGAGCAATAATACAATAAATTCTCATAAAAGGATTTGATTTTTGTGACAGATTTTTGTATTTTTTCACTACAAGGATCAAACCATGAGAATTATACTGCCCTTTAGTTTTGAAGCCTTTTGATTCATGACACCTGCACTCTGGTTATAAAAATCATGCACTTGATTTTAAATGAGCAATAAGTCAGCCTTTCATATTGCCTTCCCAGTGGTGCCACTTAGTTTTATTTTCCTGTCTGTGTTACTTTCAGTAACCATCCCTTTTGCAGCAGTAATGAAAGAATTGGTTAAATGATGTGATGGCTGATAGAGCTTTGACTGTATTAATAGAATCATAGAATCATTTATATTGGAAACAACCCTTAAGATCATCAGGTTCAACCGTTAACCTAAGACTGCCAAGTCCACAAATTCAAACGGTGATGTTATCTTTAAGTATATCCTCTGGAAGAAATGTGTGAATGAGCTGTTAGAAGTGGTAAGTTATAACTGAAGGCACCAAATCACAAAATGGTAGGGGTTGGAAAGGACCTTTGGAGATCATCTAGTCCACCCCCCACCCTGATAAAGCAGCTTCACCCTAGAGCAAGTTGCCCAGGATTGCAATCGCATCCAGACTGGTTTTTAATATCTCCAGAAAAGGAGACTCCACAACCTCTCTGAGCATCTTATTCTACTGCTCTGTTACTCTTGCAGTAACGAAGTTCTTCCTTATGTTCAAATAGAACTTTCTGTGTTCCGCTTTTTTTCCTATTGCCCCCTGACCTATCACAGGACACCACTGAAAAGTGTCTGACCCCATCTGCCTAACACCTGACCTTTAGATATTTATAAGCATTGACAAAATCTCCTCTCAGTCTTCTTCAGGGTAAACAGCCCCAGGTCTCTCAGCCTTGCCTACTAAGAGAGATGTTCCTGTACGTAATCATCTTTGTAGCCCTCCATTGGACTTGCTCCAGTAGTTCCTTGCCTCTCTTGAACTGGGAAGCCCAGAACTGGACATAGTACTCCAGATGTGGCCTCATTAGGTTAGAGGGGAAGGAGGTCCCACAACCTGCTGGCCTCACACTTCTTAATGCACCTGTGGTCATTTGACCCTGGCTGGATACCAAGTTGCCCACCAAGCTGTTCTATCACCCTGTCTCCTTCCTCCTTGAAGTCCATCTAAATTTTATTCACAGATAAAAGATTTTTTCTTTCACTTTTTCATACAAATATGCCCAGCTGCTATGAAAACTTTCTGTATCCAACTTTAAAACTGGTTTTAATATTATTTTAAAAGTCTAATAAATTATTTTCAAAGAAAAGTAAAAATATTATATTGTTGGTAGACATTATTTAAAAATAATATTTTTCCATTCAGTGTTGTGTGGAATTATTTGTAATTTTCTTGCGTTGATTATTTACAAACAGATCAATACTTTAGCTAAAGAAGTGCTTTGAGAGGACTAGTGTAAACAGTTATAAACCAGATTCTCATTTTATTCTAGTGTCTTAGCAATTAATCTGATAATATTCACATTTGTATTTGAACACAAATATGTTCTGGCATGAGATATAATTTGTATTTTCATCTTTACATAGTTTTATATCTAATGTAAGTATTTTCTTTACCTATTAATAACAGGATATTTTTGGTTTGTGTTTTTCTGCTTTTTGGTTGCAAAAGTACCCTGTATATCATTTAATGTAGTAAATGTTTTTACTAATCCATAACACAATCATATTTCCAATTTCACAGCTGACAAACAGAACATACATATTTTCTCATCATCATTAGAAACTATGTTAAAAGATGATATAATACAACCAAACAAAGAAATATCAGATAAAGAAAAAAGGCAAGTTGTAGCATAGCCAAAAGGAAGAGGAAAAGAAAACTAAAAAAACGTCTCTGACTGTCTTAGTTTTGTAAGAAATAATATAGGAAACTGTGATGATACCTTGTTTAACTTTTTGGTGTATGTTAAAGAATAGTATTTCTTAAAAAAAAAAAAAAAAAAAAAAAAAAAAAAAAAAAAAAAGGAATTTAAAAAAACGGAAAAAGGCCGTGAAGGGAAAAAGGGAAACCTTCGTTGAAAATCCGGGGGGGCGCAGTAAAATTAAAAAAGCTCGAGGACAG
>WTSP01010614.1:0-35750 GCA_025331215.1 Actenoides lindsayi | reverse complement strand
ACCCGGAAAAACTAAAAACCCCCCCCCCCCGCCCCCCTCCCCTCCCCCCCCCCCTTTCCTTTTTTTTTTTTTTTTTTTTTTTTTTTTAATTTTTATTTTTAATTTTTACTTTTATATTTTTATTTTGAATGTCAGTTTTGTTCTCTTATTCTTTGGAAAAAGTACTTCCTGCTCTGTGGAGCAATAGACTTTCCCCATAAAGCAGAGAGCCCTACTGGGTGTGAGAAGCCTGCAGAATCACCTTGCTTCAGGGGATATATTTACCAGGAAAAACTGCAAGGTTACGCCTTTCATCAGCCAGCAGATGTGACTTTGCTGCTGACAGGCTGCCCAGCTCTGGCACCGCAATGCGAAAGAGAAAACAAACCAATTTCTTTGTAGAAGTGATGGAAACCTTCCTGACGTTTCATCTGGCAGATCCACGTACAAAGCGCTTCAAATCAATACAGCAGTGAATCATTGCCATCAAAACCACCATTTTTCACCCAACTTCCCAGAATGAATGAATCTTATTCTGGAGTCGTAGCAACCCTTCTTTTTAACTTTTTTTTAAGCTTTTGGATAAATGTGGTCCCCTTAGCAGTACAAGACGGAAGTCATTGCAACATACTGTGTAACTGCACTGTTAATGCTTGACATAAAATCCAACCTCCAATTTTCTTCAGGCCTTGCCTGTGTTAACACTTGACTTTACTTTCTTTCTGTCTGTGCTCTTGCAAAACTACTGGTAAAGCCAGTCAACCATTCTCCAGTGCTGCATGATTCAAACCTGATACCAACAGGATTACAGACAGCACAGTTAGGATGTTCTCCCGTCATAGCTGTGCTAGTATTGACAATTTCCAGAAAAACATACTACTGTAAATGCAAGAGGAAAACTGTAAGACACAATGCAACAGTAACACGTAAATAACAACATGGGCACAAAAGATGAATGTAGAAGGTGTGGCTTGGGTTAATTTAGTTACTACCACTGCTTTGACTAAACACTGAAGACTTCAAAACCAAGGATTACTAACTAGACCTGCTAGGATGGAATGATGATGGAGTAATGCAAATATTCCCGGAAGGCAGAGTTCAAGAATGCAAGTAGACCTTACCTGAACAAGCTGTAAAAGATAATGAAGAACATCATCATCTTCTAAACTTTCCAGTTTTTGAACTGCCATTGCTCGGACATTTTCATCCGAAAAATTACAGTCCAGAAGTTGCATTGTGAGCCCAACATCTAAAGTGCTTTGATCCCAAACCTCCTTTTTAGCTAGCAACTGATATGTTTTTGCCACTATTTCTTGCTGTCCCCATTTCACAGAGCTAAGCAGCTTAGGGTATGCCTTGGGGTGCTTTATGCTTTCATATCTAAAGTGCCACAACAGTTCTTTGTCTTCAGGAGAAAGCGGATTAAGTGGGTCCGTTGCTATGATCTCTTCAAGTTGCTTGCGAAGCTGGTTGGGCATTTCAGCTCGTGTCCTATCCCCTTGAGGGTCTGATGTTATCCTGTGCTTGGGCAGGGCAATTGGGTGACAATATTTGTCCAGCACGATAGAGATAGCCATTGAGTTTTCTTTATCTGGGTTAGTTGCTGATGTGAGTTTGTCCGCATTGATACTTCCTTGTTCTTCCCCCTTGCCTGGAATTTTCCACATGTGGAGCACATACTCCCCACTTCGTAGCAGGAAACGGTGATCTATCAACAAAAGATTTACATAATAGAGAAGCTGAGTTTTGCATTTTGAGTCAGAGTTGGGGGATTCATGTGACTGAAGGTTCGTCTTTGTGGACAGTCCCTGAGTTTTGCCACAGTATATCTGAAGATTCAGGAGTGCTCCTTTAGGCAAATCCTTGATTTTGATATCAAACTCCAACCAAATATTCCACAGAACCTCCTCAGTAAAAGGCTTTGAAGAAGTCCTCCTCTGCGACAGGAGCTGTTGCCCATGTTGAATGTTAGCCTCCACAAACACAGTAAGATCAGTATTTCTTGGTAAAACTGGGATATCGATGCCAATTATTTTCACCCTAAATTTCCTATTACAATCCCACAAAGAGATAGTGAAGACTCGCTCATGATCTTTTCCATCTATTGTCAATTGCTCATGATACCCTGTAACTCCTGTACAGTCATCCACCAAGGGCCACTCTTCCTTCTGAACCTCATCCTCACTCGGGTCAGGGGGATTGTCTAAGACAAGGTGGATTTCTTCCCCATTCTTAAGGCATTGTCTTATCCAGTGAAAATCTTTGATTGGTGTCTCTCCAGTAATGTACTCATCTCTGCCACAAATCCTGAGAACAAAATCCAGTTCACTATGATCTTCAGGAATGTCCATCAAAGACTTTTTCTTTGCCATTTTTGTGAAAAAGCTGTGGAGAATCATATCTGGAGTATCGTCTATTGACACTTTAATTTTTTGGCTAGTTGTTCCTCTATGTATGATTATGAAAATGTTATTATTAGTGATCTTTTTAAATAAATATTCCGGGAGTGGTTTAGATGTAGTCCATGGGTGCATAGCATACAATTTAGGATCTCTACAGGCTACCTCTATCATCCGTGGAGTGACTAATCTGCGACGGGTAAACTCTAGCTCATCGTCATGCACATTGCTGACATCAGTGACATCATAACCAATCAAATCATTAAGCTGCCGCTGAAATTCCTGAACTTCTTCTGATGGCTTTTGTTTCTGGACAACATAGATCTTGCCTACCTTTTTCTGTAACACCTTCCAGTACAGTATGCAGTCCAACGTCTGTAATAATTGATGTTTATCATAAATTTCATACCATTGTCCTTTCTTTTGATACTGCAGAATAAATTGATCCGGGGTGAATGAATGGTAGAAGTCCGCAGTTTGACTCATCTCTATTGCACGCATCCAAATTTGTGCTTTCATTTGCTCAACTGTACAGTTGCCAGCTATTTCGAGTAACATCATTTCCGGTACCTTAGTATGTTTATTGCTTGTAGGTAAAATGAACTCAATGGATATCAGTTCCATTGATGACAAACTACTTGATGTACAATGAGGTTTCATTCTTCTTCTCCTTCGTTTGTTTTCCTCTCTCATAACAACAGGCTGTTCATAATCCCCCAGCTCCATGCCAGAAGAAATCTACCAAAACATACAAATATTCAATTACTTTCTCATTTACAGTTTTCTTTACTCTTTATTTTTTAACTGTTCTTAACTAAAATCAGAGGTCAGTCAAAATCCTGCTAAGTATATGCTTTTCATATTTCCCCTTAATATCTGGTCATAAATACATAAACTCTTATTACATAAACTACCTCAGATGTAAACTATTCAATTAAAAACCAAATATAGAAAAAAAACCCAAAACACACAATTATTAAATAATTAAAATAGGGCTTTTAAACAGCCTTCCCAGATTTCACTGAGGATAAAAGCAGTCTCACTGTACTGATTTGTTCATGCTCCTATTTGACTGAGCAGTGATTTTTCTGCCGCTTCATCTGTTTTGATGCTGTTGATATTAACATAAGTGAATTTTCATAGAAATCAAACATGCTACTGTGTATGAGCAGAAGTGTTCCTATTGAGCTCCAGGAATGACAGAAAGTAAGAAAACAAGCAATTTATTTGTAGACTGGAGAGAGGTGAGCCTGTTCCCAATTTTCTCTGCCTCTCTTTTTAGTGATGAGGAGTAAGGACTTAGACCAAAAAAGCCCGTAGGATTAAAAAGTCAGGGACTACTTCTGAAGACAGACATTTAATGTGCATCTAAATTCAAGCCTAGTATCCTTAGATGTGCTTCTTTTAAATAAAATGATTCACCGAACTGAAAACATCAATCCATTTTAAAAGTAAAGAATTGCAGTATAAAACTATTAGTTTGTTACATAAAAACCCCACCTCTTAAGCTGATGATGATTTATTACCCTATGCATCAAAATCACACCTAAAACACCTGTAAAACAACTCTGAACACCAGTAGCCTACCTTATCAGCTTTCAGTAGACAAAAAATATTGTTGCTCAAAGTTAATCTCCATTGAACAATATTAAAGTGGAAATTATTCTCCCAAGAGCGTGGAAGAGGAAGGCAGCGCTGATTGATCGTGCTTACACAAGCTTACAGTGACATACTGAACATCTTTTCCAGACAACACTTTTTACGCATAAAATCTTTCTCTTACTGCTGTTAAAAAGAAAAGCAAGGTAACAATGCCTTAACAGGTAACAAAACAAGAAGATAAAAACATAAAAAGTTAAACTGAAACAACACAGCACGTTAAGCGAAATTCTTTTTTCAAGTTCCGGAACTTGACTGTGGACATACCACCTCTGTAACTGATAAAGCACAAGGAAATATTACCTGCTTATAAAATAAAGGCTGAATTGCTGAAGACGATTCATTTGTTTAATTTCTGGGGTTCCTAGTTTTTTAAAGAAAGATTATTCCCACAGAAAATGTCTTTGTTGAAGCAGTTCTGCTTTTCTTGCTCGCCCTCATATCCAGATGCAAAGGAAGTGCTGCGCTTACCAGGAAGGAAGTTTTAACCAAGTTGATTATACATATGATTGCTCATTTAAAAAAAAGTCAGAATGCTTTTCCTGTTACAACAGTAAAAATACACTAAGAGTACACCAATTTAATTTTAACACACATGCATAGGAGACTTGCTTAAAGCCCTTTAAAAATAGCTAAGAATAATCTGGGCAATAAATCTAAGGAATCCAGATAAAACATTTTTTAAAAAGTATGTTTTGGAGAAGTCTAACTACTTTATAAAAGAGTTAAATAAAAATACTAGATAAAAGACAACTAAATCTGCAATGTTTCTTTACTTTTATTTTCATGGTGATAGCCCTTTGAGGACTCCCAACTTAAATTCATTAGTTTTTTAAGGCAGTCTCTGTACAGGCATCACATAGAGATGGTATCTGCCATGGATCTTGAGTGGTAACCTCAGCAATACAACTGCAATTTTCCTCCTCCTATTTTTAACTCATCCATTTCTGAATACAAACACACAGTGAAAGCCATCAGAAATTATGATTTAGGATTCAGAAAGAATTTAAACCATGGACTTTCAACCCTAATTCCTGTAATGAACTGTAACCTGAAGAGCTGCTCCTTCACTAAAGAAAAAAAAAATCCCCACAGGAAGAGATTTGGGAAAACAAATTAGAAAGAAAAGACAGAAAAAGCTCTTATCATATCCTTTCTCCTTATGACTTTTCCAGTGAAATACTGACCATTTTGAAGAGCAATAAGCAGTGTGCATCCCACAGCAGTACTTATCCTACAAATATGATTACTCTTGAGAAGGAGAAGAAAATATGAAACAACTGAAAGGTCTTTTAGCAACAGTGAAGTGGTGGTGTCATTTGTTTTTTTAACATATGCACGCTTCCTATCCTGTAAGACACCTCCCTTATTAAAAAATGGGACACACACACACACACTTACCTGTCTCCAATGTGTCATTCACCAACTCTGAAATTAATACTTTGTCAACGTTATAAAAAGCCCTCCACCGTAGGCATAGCTATTCTTTCTCAGGCAATCATTTTGCTTAGCAACTAAGACTAATTTCTTTTTAGGGCTTATTTTTCTCTGGAAGTGATTGTGGGGAAAATACATTCTGTCCCAGCTCTCTCTACCTTTTAGTCAGTATTTGAAACTTCTCAAGGAAGTGAACATATTGATACTGCCAGGAAATCTACTCGTTTTGGCCAAGACATCTCCAACATTCATCCTTCACGCATGTGCAGCCTGTCAGCATTCATCAGCACCAGACTTTGCAGCATCTCAGCACTGCACACCGCTTTCCTCTCCATTCCTCCTTCTGGCTGAAAAAAGCACTTGGGCGATGGAAAACTTGATCACTTTTAACCTCACCGGCAGTGCCCAGGGTGACAGAGGAGAAGAAAGCACCCAATTTCATACAAAAAGGAACTGGGGGTGTAGGAAAAGAAAAGGAATACTGCTGAAGGGAAAAATGTGTTTTGCAAAACTCATGTTTTGAAATTCCCTGACTTTGGACAGCTTGTCTTTGCAATGCTTTTGCAGAGTCTGGATTTTGAAGTATGATTTCTAAAACGTGTAACAGAGGTGCATATTTATTTTCATTTAAACATAAGGAACTAGAAGTGAGGGTTTTTTTCATGCCTACAGGCTACATATGTTTTTTGCAAATACACCCTGTTCTAAAAGTTGGTGTACTGACCCCATTAAGTAAACCTGGACTCATCAGAGTTTCATTGAGTTTTGCCAGAGCAAAGAAATCATGCCAGTTTAAAATGTCCTCATCTTGCTGCCATGTGATACGCACTTAAAAGATCAATTTTTCAAAGACACATCCACACAAATATTTCATCTCTTGCTAAGCTATTCTATCACAACTCCATTTATTAAGACCATCAAAGAATCAAAATCAGCATTTCTACCTCATGCAGCAGAAAACTACCCTTTATAATGCTCAACAAACATAATTATTTGACACTTTCATCCACTTAAAAAGACTGATAGAGCAATATTGTGAAAGGCTCAAATATTCCACAACAAACTGCATTAGATACAATGCAAAATGTGTGACACTCGTGTAACTGCCCATATACGAGACCGTCTCTTCACCAGCATTCATCTGGGCTGTGACCTGCCATGTCTAGTCCAGTCCAGACCAATCCAAATGTCCAACTCCATCTCCAGTTCAGTTCTGACCCCTTTTCATCAGCTTCAGAATCCAGTTCTTGGAGTGATGACTCTCTCTAATCTGTCTCTGCGATGACACACACAAAAGTGCCCCCATTCTTAGGGTCACACCAAATTGTACCTATTTCCTGCTAATTCACGTGCAGGAATGGCAAAACCATATTTCCTCATGCACATGCATGTGAAAACTTGGATGTCTGTAATTGAAAATCATTTAAAATAACTTCCTAAAACCTTTGTTGTGCCTAAACATTACTTACAGTACTGACATTTCTATATGCCTACTGCAACAACAGCACACACAAAAAAAGCACTAAAAAAGTTACTCTTTTTTATTAATAATTCTGATTTAATTTAATTAAATTCTAACCCCATATTTCCCTGTATTATGAAATCTGTCCTACCACTAGTCCACGAGTCCTGATGGGTACAATAAAGAAGAGGTGGGCCTGTAAAAGGTAACTGAGAAGCACAAAAATGCTCCAGTTGTGTTCCCATCTCATCACTTGGGTCAGCAAACTGGTCATAACAACAGTGACATAAAAATTTGGTTAATTTTCAGCTGAATCAGTTCCTTAATCTGACTCATTACTTGCAGGAATGGTAGGGAAGAGAAGATAAAGGAAGGGAATGAAGCCTACAGTTTAGGGTAACTCAAGACTGTAATGTAATTCACAGCAGGATTAGGAGATAAATTAATGAGTAAACTTAAAGGATTTGAGAAGATTGCTTGAAAAGTGTTTTAAAAGACAATGCAGTATCATCATGAATTACTTCAATATTCTGCTATTAAAAAAATCAAGTTATCTGTCAAATGTTGCTGCTTTGTTAATCAGTTACTTATTCTTCACCAGTTATGCTTATTCTATACTAGTTTCTGCTTCTGGTTTAATCTATCATGTGAAAACCTTATTTATAAACTATTCTTTTCACTTTAGTGTCAGCTCCTTCCCAGACAACATAACCTAATAAACATAAAAGCAAGAAAACAGGTACTCTCCATCAGAGTAAAAATCACCTTGGGCACACATTATGCAAATACAATAATAATCTATTTGCATTCACACTTTGAGATTAATTTTAAAACGCACTTACGACATGACCCATAGTTTTCCAAGCCGCAAACTACATCTACTTGCTAGCATTGTCCTGCAGCATGAAACCACTTCTCATTTGCTGCCTAGGAGTTATGATACATCTTCCCTACACCTATGGTGATCCAGTGCTGAACTACGCAGGCAAGATACGGCACTGTGTTACGCATGAAGACAGCAACAAAACCTGCTTTGCACCGTTCTTTCCTCTAATTCTCTAGCAACTACTAGCTCTCATGGGAATGAAATCAGTCCAGCTTCCCATTAGCATGTAGACTTCAGGGATAATACGGTCACATTCTTCATCAAAAACTGTACTAATGGGCAGATACAGCTGAACATTTCTGCCAGGAGGTTGCACAGTGAATCAGATCTATTATGGCTGTAATATTTTCAGGACCCCCCCTCTTGCCTTCACTACAGACCTTTGCACAATTTGGTTTCTATGTGAGGTACCTATTTGGGGGTGCTTCTGGAAAAAAAAACCCAACACAGTAACTTCTAGCTGGTTCCAAAAATTTAGGTAAGAATTTTGACAAAGTTCTAATTAACCAGAGCTACACAAGTGATGGTGATCTACCTTTAAACCAGCACTTCACAGAGTTTGAAAACACCAAGGTCACAGCTATGGCTCCTGCAAAGCCACAGTCACTATTTGGATACAGCCTGTCCTTGCCACTTGTGCCTGGTTTTTCAAATAATGATCTTTTTAACAGTGTGATCTAACCTCCACCGACAACCAACTCCTGAGCACGCTCAGCTGCAATTTCAGACAATTCATGGTGCGGGAATGTTTTATGCTCTACACGTATCAGATAGACACAATAGGTTATTTGTTGGATGAGGAAACAGTTGTTTAAAAGTGATATTGTAGCAAAGCTGACTCACAGACCTCAAGACCAGAGGGAACAGCTATCCCTGTCTAGTGTCATCCTTCACTTTGTGCTGTTTTGTTCAACCTATCAATAGAGTCCTCAACACGTTTTGCATCAAACTTTTAACTCTTGTTTGGGCCAGGATGTCAGCCGGGACCAAGGCCGCAAGAAGCGACGGACAGGGCTGCGCACGGGGGGCTAAGCCCTTGCTCGGAGACGGCGGTACTGACTCCGGTCACTCACACGTGCCCTGAGGGAAGGGGGCTCGCGGCGAAGCGACTCGCCTGCTCCAGGCCCGAGGCGGCGGGGAGCAGCGGGCTGGGGCTGCCTCCCTCAGCCGGCCCACCGGCAGGGCCCCGAGGCCGCGCCCGCCGCCCCGAGATGGCGGCCGGGGCCGCGCCGCCCCGCTGCGCCCGCGGGAGCAGCAGCAGCAGCGGCGACGGCATCGCCGCATGAGCGCAAACCTCGCCGCTCACAGCCCGGCGGGGCAGCAGGGCACCGCGGACACCCTGCCGCGGGCGCGCCCGCCGGGAGTGTCCATCTGCCGGCACCGCGGGGAGCCGGGCCGCGCCGCGCCGCCTCGGCCCTGAGCCCCCGCCGACACCTGGGGCCCGGCCCTCGGGCAGTGCTGACCTGGGGCAAGCTCGGCCGGCGACCCCCGCCGGTCCCCGGGACGGAGCTACTCACCGCAGCGGCGGGGCCGCGGCCCCGGCTCCGGACAGGTGTTTAGCTCAGCAGGAAGCGGAGCGGGCCGGGGGCCGGAGGGGAGGCTCCATGGCCGGCGGTAGGCAGCTCCAGAACCGCCGCCAATCACACGCCGGGCAAAGAGAGAACCGGCTGTGGGGCCTCCCCGCCCCGCTCGGCCGCCGCCGCCTGGCCCCGCCGCGGCCCCGGGGCGCCCGGCCCCGGCCCTCGCCGCTGCGCCGAGCCCTCTCCGCGGCCCGACGAGCCGGGCTCCGGGGCCAGGCCCCTTCCCCCGAGCGAGGCGGGGGCCCGGGGAAGGGGCCGGCGCTGGGCCGGGACGCCCCGCGGGTCTGCGGAGCGCGTTGCCCGGCCTTGCCGCCTGGAGGCAGCGAGCACCCGCGCCGCGATCCGGGACCTTCTGGCCCGGTCCGGCCACATCAGCCGGTGTAAGATCTGTCCGCTATGAGACTCAAGCACCACAGCCTTCGTGTGGTTTAATCAGGACCTGTCCTGGTGCCAGTACAGGCAGCAAAACCTCTCTGGGAGCAGGTTCAAGAGATGCTCATCCAACATCCATCACCCAGGGGTCCCGAACGCCAGCGTGCCCATCGGCGGGCTGCTGCTGAGCCACCGCCGCGGCAAAGCCAGAGGCCAGAGCCGCACTGCCCGGCCGGGCCCTGCTGACAACCCATCCAGCCCTTTGTTGATGACAAAGTTGGTGTAAGCTGCCCTCAAAAACCTCTGGTGATGCCAATCTCGTCTAGCGTGCAGTGGCATCCTTATGGAAAGATTTTCATGCTGTCTTATTAAATATCTGCTCCTAGAGGTTGAGCCTCTTACTTGTTTTACTCTTTTTTTCTTTTAAGGTTTTTTTTTTTAGGTACTTCTTGTTCGAAAGCACTGTATTCTTGTTTTACTACTGTTGTCTCATCTCCAGACTGTGCTGTCCTGGCTTTATTGTTTTAGGTCATGTTCCTTAGACCTCCTGTGATTCCAGTAGCTTGCCTCCGGGCTCTTGCCAAATGGGCCACGTTGCTTTTGGAAGGCAATGCACAAAACTGGACATAGTAGTACTCCAGCTAAGGCCTTGCTTGCCAAGGCTGCCCACAGCAGGAGGATTAATTCATCAGCCTTACAGTGCCAGGACTCCAAATGCAGCTCAGGCATAACCATTCACTTCCAATTCAAACAAACAAACAAACAACTCCCCCACACCACTCTTTCCCCACCCTGGCTGCTGGCTGTTTGGCTCTGAATGGAGCTGTTTGTATCTTCACAGCTCTTTTTTTGGAATGAACAGCAAAACTCTTTCTGTCGTTGTGCTGAGACCTTTTTTGACCCTGATCTTGCAATGATATTCACAGGTGAACCCTATATAGAATGGAGCCTGCACACTCGCCCTGAAAGCCATGCTGATATAATGTTACATCTTCAGGAAGTGCTTTATGAGACCATAGGCTTCTACAAAGACTATAAAAGCAAATTCTGATTTTTTCTAGGTACACATTATTAACTTCCATAGAAATAAAATATCAGAATGAAACAACTAATATACTACTCATACAGATGCTATCAGAAAAAGCCGTTGTTATTATAGCAGTGGATTTCTTTTGACTTAAAAAATAATTTGCATAACAACATTAAGAATTATAATACTATCTTGAAGTAGAAATTAATTGAGAAATTATTGTATAAATAAATATGTAGTTTCAAAATGCATATATGTTACACTGAACTGTGGCTATAAGGAATCCCAACTCGGTAACGGGCTCAAGTTCTCCTTTTTACAAAGATGAAAGCAAAGTAAAAAACTTGAATGACCTTCATGTGGTATGTGAAGGGGAAACACAGTGAAGACTCACTTTGTTCTTTGTTTTGCCTGACATAATGGGTAGTATTGGTCAAAGAAGTTCAGCTTTGCACAGCATGTGTATTACTGAATGCTTTAAAAGATATTAATAAACCTTATCAAAATAGGAAGTCTTTTTTTGTTGTTGTTGGCTGGATCCCCAGATGGATCACTCCAGGAACACAAGTGTAGCCAGTTTGGCAACTAATCCTGTTAAAATCCATGGACTTTATTTAGGGATGCACAAGCATATAGAGATTTCAGCAGCTGAATAAAAAGCCCCTGTCATTTGTCAAAAGACAATTATAGAGGGAATAATTTATAGCCAGAGCAAATGACATGTTTCATCTTGACTTCAACCAGAGTTGTATAAAACATTTTTTAAATAGCTATAAGTCAGCATAATGTTATTTGCAATGAAAGAATAGATTATTTTAAGTATTATATTTGAGAAAAGGAGGTAAGCCAAAAATCTTTGTCTTTTCAGGATTTAGTAAGTTAACAAAATGCTAAAATTTTGCCATTAACCTTCATCTCTATATACAGCACGGTCTTCTTTATTGCCTTTTGTGGCACATCAAGTAATACAAACTTTCCTACTGGCAAGGATTCTCTCCTTATAGGTCATACAGTCTTTGAAAATACACATTTTAACATTATCTTATTCCTGTTGATTTCAAAATGTGACTAAAATCCTTTCCCATAAATTATATATTGGTCTTTTCTTTCTTTTTTTTTTTTTTTTTTTTTTTCCAGTCAAGAACAGCCTCTACAATAAACTGAAATGCACATTTTACCATACAAAAATGGAACTTTAAAACAGTTGGGAATACCATAGCTTAATGAAGGAAGGTGAAGAACACAATTTGATATTTAAATGAAGCCGATTTAATCAAAATTAGTCATGCAAAGAAGCAATCATTTTGCTAATATAACCTTGTGGGGTGCAGTCAAAATGAAATTATTTCCTTTATCTTTCAGCTGTAATAAAAATATGCCAAGGAATTGCTGTCATGATCTCAAATGGGAGTTTTGGAGGTTGGAAAAATGTAAGATGGTATCATTCGTGCCCTCTGCACAGTCAAACATCAGGTTTAATGTTGTTTCATGGAGAACTGCGATAAAGAATAACAGCCACATTAAATGCTCAGAAACAACTTTATATACTGACATATGTTGGAACTGGATGTAAACGTTCTATTGTCATTGACAGACTGAGTTCATTGCAATTTAGGAAAAAGTATCTAATAGTTTGGGTTGGATTTTATTTTTTTATTTTTTTTTATATTACCAGCAGAAAAGAAAAAGAAAATTAAATGCAGCAGCTTTGTGGGTCTTGTGCCAACAAAGACAGAGCCTGCTTGCCTAATCCCAGCAATAGCTAAATTCAGTTTTGTAATTGCTTCCTATGTAAAGAAAATTGAAAAAGAAATTGTAGAATACATTGTGTTTCCTGATGGAACTGTAGGTAGCTTTCTTCTTTCTTGCAGAATTTATAAACTGGAATTTTCTAATTGGGTTGTAAGGACTTTATGATGCGTTCAGAGCAGGATTTAAAAAAATAAAATGACAGAATACCTTTTTACAGCTCTGCTCTGAAAACTGGTCATGTAAATATGCCATCAGTTGTGTTAGCATCATTGCAGTTGCCTTGTCCATATGCGTGATCATGTGGTAACTTCTTTATCAGAAATAAGTTTTCCTTCTTGCTATAACTTGCCAACAAAGAGGGGAGGACTGAGATGCATTTTAGTTTTGCTTTTGCATCATGTTCAGTGATGCCCAGTGATAGGATGAAGTGGCAACAGGCACAAACTGTAACACAGGAATTTTCACCTCAACATCAGGAAAAACTACTGTGAGGGTGATGGATGCCTGGCACAGGCTGCCCAGAGACATTGTGGAGTCTCCTTCTCTTACACACTTTCAAAACCCACCTGGACATGTTCCTGTGCAACCTGCTTTAAGTGAACCTGGTTTGGCAGGGGAATTGGACTAGATGATCTCCAGAGGTCACAGAATCACAGAATGTTTGGGGTTGGAAGGGACCTCAAAAGATCATCTAGTTCAACCCCCCTGTCAGAGCAGGACCACCTAGATCAGGTCACACAGGAACGCATCCAGGTAGGTTTTGAATGTCTCCGCAGAAGGAGACTCCACAACCTCCCTGGGCAGCCCATTCCAGTGTTCTGTCACCCTCACCATGAAAAAGCTTCTCCTTACATTTACCTGGAACCTCCTGTGTTCCAGCTTGCACCTGTTGCTCCTTGTCCTATTATTGGACGTCACTGAGAAGAGCCTGGCTCCATCCTCCTGACATTCACCTTTGACATGTTTATCAACACTAAGGAGGTCACCCCTCAGTCTCCTACAAACTAAAGAGAGCCAGCTCCCTCAGCCTTTCCTCATAAGGGAGATGTTCCACTCCCTTAATCATCTTTGTGGCTCTGCGCTGGACACTTTCGAGCAGTTCCCTGTCCTTCTTGAACTGAGGGGCCCAGAACTGGACACACTATTCCAGATGCAGCCTCACCAGGGTGGAGTAAAAGGGGAGGAGAACCTCTCTCGACCCACTAACCACACCCCTTCTAATACACCCCAGGATGCCATTGGCCTTCTTGGCCACAAGGGCACATTGTTGGCTCGTGGTCATCCTGCTATCCATCAGGACCCCCAGGTCCCTTTCCCCTACACTGCTTTCCAACAGGTCAGTCCCCAACCTATACTGGTACTTGGGGTTGTTCTTTCCCAGATGCAAGACTCTACACTTGCTCTTGTTATATTTCATTAAATTTATCTCCTCCCCAGCCTGTCTAGGTCTCTCTGGATAGCAGCACAGCCTTCCTGTGTGTCAGCCACTCTTCCCAGCTTTGTATTACCAGCAAATTTGCCGATCGTGGACTCTGTTCCCTCATCCAGGTTGTTGATGCATATATTGAATAGTACTGGTCTCAGTACCGACCCTTGAGGGACTCCACTAGATACAGGCCTTCAACCTCTACAATTCTGTGATTCTGTGTGGTGGCTGCTTGTGTAATGGATATAACTTATAGCTAAGTGTTGCATGCAGATCTGTCCTCCACTCACAGACTTTTTTAATGGGAAAGGCAGCCCATCTCATTTTATGCTAGTTCTGAGTCATTGCTTGTGGAAGCAGTAGAAGGCCCTGGAGAAGTTTGGATACATGTGTGTTTGTCCAGAAGAAGTGCAAATTAAGGGTAGGCTTTTGCTGCATCCCTCTGAAGGAATGCCAGAGGGCAGTTACATCCTCTGTAAGATGGCTCCTATATGAGCTTTGGTTCCCAGGGGAATCTTTTAAGATCTGCTGGCCATGAAAGTAGCCTTGTGGCCTAATCCAGAATGATCTCTGTGAACCTCGGTAGGCAAAGCAGAGTCAGGAAAGGTGAAACAAGGAAAACAGGAGTCTTGCCTATCTCTATTCCCTTCTCCTCCAAGAAATACCCACTCTTTCATTTTTTCTGTTAGGTTGGTTCTCCTGATGACCAAGATTCTGCAAAAAATCCCTCACTTCAAACATATGAAGCTTTCAAAACAGAAAACAGCAGGTGTTCAGAAGACTTCTAAGATACATCTGCCAAAGGCTTTGTTTCCCATTTTACTGATTTAGGCTCTTACACTTCAGAATAGGCATTTAAAGTACAGGGGTGCGAGTGCAAGCTGTTTCTTCTGTAGTACATACGTACACACATCAGCTAAGACGTAAAACTCACATAATACCTCTTACTGGCTTTGAATACCTATTTTTGTCTGTTCATATGTGCATGAGTTTGTCAGGGAGAGATGGTAGCAGAGTGTGTGTAAGGAGATCTTTAAGACCACTGGTTATTCATAAGGGGTGGAGAAATTCATGAGTTTTTCAGGCTGCTGTCAGAGGTCTCAGTATTAGGTGGTGATGCAATATTGCATCATCTTGTGGTGTTGGGACTTGACAGAGGAAATGAAAGAGGTCAGAAATAGAAATGTAAAGAAAAGGAGTTCACACTTACAGCAAGGCCTCTAGCCGAACAGAATTATATTAAATGTTCCTAAATATAAAGTATGGATAGGATTTCCTCAGTCCCTGAAAGTTTCTGACACTGAAAATAATGAGTCCAATTTGCTGTCCAGGGACTACATGATGAGATTTCTCTAGACAAGCTCTGTGAACTGTGTTGTTATGTTATCTTTCTGTCCTGATATTTATTGCTTTTAATCCTTAAATATTTGCTCAGCTGTGTGCTTATTTGTTGGTGCATCTTCCTGTCTGTGAGGAGGTAAATATATTCATATTGCATAGGAGTTATGTAAGGGTAGACTTTTATCAGAGGATTTCTGTATTTTTGTTGTACAGGAGTAGTGTAAAATGCTTTCCCTTTAAAGCACCTCACTGCCTCTCTGTGTATATTGAAGTAACATATCCTCTACACACAAAAGCATTTCTTACCAGAGTTCCAGACACCCTGCAGGCTTACCTATTGACCTGCTGTCATAATACTAGGGAGTACTAAAAAGACATGCAAGTAGGAGTACATTTTTTTCACAGAGTTTAGTTGAATGCAAAACCAGCTACAAAGAAAACCCTTTCCCAGCCTCTTTTTTTTCTTGAAACATGCCCTTAACCTTCTCCAACAGCTTTAATAGGAGGCCTTAGCAGAGTCTCCAGAAGACCATCACATTCAGGGATTTTTTCATTGAATAAAGGGATTTTGTTACAAAGTGCTGAATCCCTTGTACAGAGAGCCTATGGGCAGGTCCCCTTCTTTCAGGAGGAGGCTGAGAATCCTGTCTTGATGCTGGGATCCCATTGGGGTGCCGGGGTTGCATCAGTGACAGCACTTCATACAGAGGAGACAGTACCTCATCACAGTGGCAGCGTTGTTAAATAAACACCTATCCTCATGTTGGAATATAGATGTCACGGTTTAGGGTCAGGGCGGCCCCTTAGACCTATAACAGACACTCTCTGTTAACTCCCCCCCCCTCCCCAAAGGTGAAGAGAAAGGGAATAAGGGGGAGAGACTGACTTAATAGAAAAGGAACCTAGAACAGCTTTAATGAAAATGAAAATAGTAATAATAATAATAAAAATGGATTATATATAAACATATACAAAACTAGTATGGAACCCAACCCCCCTGATGGTAATTCCATCACCATCACAACTGATGCCGTGGAGCAGGCACCAGGGAAGTCCCAGACTGGGCCCCGCAGCAGATGGGAGCTGTGTTCAGGAGCTGGATTCTGGTACCAGATTCAGGAACACACCAACTGGGATCGAAAGCAGAACGGACAGAGTCCTCCTTGGGTGCTCCACAGAAGGAACCAAAAGAGGACCTAAGCTAAGCCAAGCAAAGTTGGCAAAGTGGTCTAAGAAGGGAGAAGAGCCACAGACCCTCCAGATCCCTCAGCTTTATACTGAATATGACATCTAGGGGCTGGAATCCCTTGTTGGTCAGTTCAGGGTCACCTCTCCTGTCCACATCTCCCTGCAGGTGCAGCCTTTCACTTTTCTGCACCTCCCAATGTGGTACACAAGATCCAGCAGTGGCCTTGGTCTGCACACCAACCCTTGGTACTGACTCTAAACATGAGGTGTTATCACTGATAGAAGCAGACACTGCCTGTGAGAACAGGCTGCTAACTTCAGACAGTGCAGTTAGTTAGAAGAAAGAAAAAAAAAAAAAGAAACCAGAACTAATTCTGTTCTCATCCAAACCAGGACACCAGTCAAATAAGAGGCAGAAATTATGCATAAGAAATTATTCCTTACTGCCAGTGGAAATAAATGAATTTTCTTCACAGTATAATTCGGCTTGTGTTTGTGACAAATTCAAGAATATTAATCCAAACGACCATTTAAAGCAGATAGTAACAAAGCTACTTTAAATCTTCATGGAGACAATCTCAAGGTGCAGCCATATTCTAAAACAGCTTTATAAATGAGCCACTTAACCCAAACTCTTCCAAAACGATTGCGTTTGTGCCGTTTTTAATCGGATTCATTTCACATCATACTTTAGAGCGCAGCCGTGCAGGCAGATTGGTTAACTGAGGGAGGTATCCTGTAACACAGGGAAAAAGGGCCCGGAGCTGGAGGCGTTGGGGCCACGCATCTCTTGATCCACCCACTGCTGTGAGTCACACTCCAGTGTATGGGCGCCTGGGTGCAGCCACGGGGCCACCACAGCTTAGCAAGAGGCTCGTCACCTGCTGGCCCACAGGGGCTGACCTGTGCTCACATTCTCAGTGCCGGGAGCTCCCACACAATGAGATTCTGCAGCTCAGCTGACAAGTGGGCCCTCATTAAATGGCAGAAAACCAGTTGCTTATAATCATCGGCCACAACCTTTTTTTCTGAAATTACAGACATTTCTGGCGTATGACTCGAAAATCCTTGAGACAGAGATGGGGAATTTTCAGCAAGTGGTAAATGAGTCACTGTAGCTACAAATGAAAAGACAGATTAGTACATTTTTGTGTTAATCTGCATGTATTAATTATTTTTACCTTTTTTGCTCGCAGGATGGACAATACCATTTTAAGGCATAGGATGTAATCTCACTTTTACAACTTCATTATGAGCTTCCTGCAGTGTAACACTCTTCTTTTAATACCTTACAAAGTCATCTCAAGAAATTCCAGGGTAATTGGCTATCTTTTAGTAATTTACAATAGCTCTGGACAGTAATAACGATTATAATAAATTTAATAATCTTGTGGAAGTGCATAGCTCTTCATTTTAATCATACTACTTCTTATAAGAATTCATTATCACTCACAGTACTCCTGAGTTATGTGAATAAATATTGTCTTTCTTTAGCAGATTAATAAAATGAAGAAGTAGATTAAAATGGCTTGACTAAGATGCGTAGACTCAATGACTTAATTTTCTGTACATCTTTATTTCTAACAATCATTATTCTTAAAATACAGTGGATGCCTACGTTGAAAGGGAGAAGAGAAAAAAAAACCCTGTAACTTTTGTTCCCAATTATTCGTTAGGATTTCTTTTCATTATAGAATTCTTGAGAATTGTGGACAAAGTACCAATTGACAGATTATTGCAGAGACACTTTAATTTTTTAATAATTCCTGCCTGATACCAAAAAACTGCCAGTAACTGCTAATTATTTTGACTCTTAAATCTGTGCATATGATCACATCAAGTCTTGAATCCTGCTGATGAACCCTAAAATCCCAGCTATTAAGTCACAACAGTTATGCTGATGGGACTTTTCCTCCCAGTATGTACTCATGCTCTTCTACCCAGATCAGCAAGGAAAGTCTTACTATCCAATGCCTTTAAAGATAACCCCTCTTTTCTAATCTTTACCTTTGCTGTTGAAAGGTTGTGTTAACTGTCAGCGTGCTTCGGTTAATTTGCTTTTTAAATGTCTCTAGCATACGTCCAGGAAAGTGTGTGTGACAGTGCAAGCATGACTCCACATCTGCAACTAAACTTCAGATGTTACCCAATAGTCATCAGGTTCTTGGATCTGAGAAGTGCCCAGACAAGCACTGTCAAAATTCTTGTAAATACTTTCAAAGAGAGACAGAAGCAAATAATTTACAAGAATAGTCTCTCAAACATTTATTAGGAAAAAAAAATAAATCATGGAATTGCTGTGTGTAGGAATCATAGCTGCTGTCAAAAAGGAAAATAAGATGTTAGGATTCACTATGGAAGGCATAGAAAGCAAATCAGAAGACTGCATTCTGCTGAATACAAGTCCACTGTGTCTCCACAAATTATGAATACTATGCATTTCTAGTCTTGCTATCTCTAAAAGGATATAGCAATGACATAAAGAAGGGCAACTAGGATGAGCAGAAATATGGAGCAGCTTCACTATGAAAAGAGATTAAATAGGCTAAGACTCTTCAGCTTGAAAAACCAGATGGCTGAAGAAGAATATGATAAAGGTTTATAAAACTGTGATGGTACAAAGAAGACAGATGAGAAAAGATTATGTCTTAGTTTTCATAAACCAAGAATGACTGGAAAGCACAGGAAGCTGTACAGCAAAAATTTTTAAATCACCCAAACACCAGACTTTCCTGCCCCGCCCCTCCCCACCCCGAGAATTCTTAATTACTCTGTGGAGTTAATTTTCCAGTGAAGTTGCGGACCCAGAATAGAAAAGTGTACCTCAGTACTGAATATAAAGTTGCACTCATTGAGAAGGCGTTGCAGGCATTACAGAGCACACCATTCTAAATGATTAGACATGAATGGAGGAAAAAAAAATCTACTGGGGGCTGTTGTGCGTGAAAACCAAGTCTAACACCTTGGGCTTTCTCTGAAAGCCCAAAAGCCAAGTGCTAAGAAAGGAAGGAAGAATACATCAGGGGAGGTAACCCTCAATGTCTGCACCATTCTTACACATTCTTTCCCTAACCTTCCCCTCCCTCTGTGTTGTCTAACACAGACAAGGGCACTGGGCTAGATGGACCCTGGAGCTGTCCATCACGGCTGCTTCTACTCTACAGACCTGTTAGAAGGCAGAAGAGGATAACCACAACTGTGAAATGTACTGTTTCTTTCCCAGAACTTTACTCTTGCAACAGCTTACAACAGCTGGAAGAACATATAGACCTAAAAAGCAATGAGAAAAAGCAGAGAAAAAAATTACAGAGTCCATCAGCAGGCAGAAACCACACTCAGGCAGAAGCCCAGTCAGAATGGAGCCTGAGGTAAAGTGTGTTCCACTGGCTCTGCTTATTGCATGCTCTTTTTTCACTTTATTTATAACCTCAATACATCCTCTTTCAAAATGGTGACTATATGCAGAGGGGAAGAAAGGATTTTTTTTAAAATAAGCCTTTTATTTTAATAGCATTTATCAACAATAATGTTCAGAAGAAGTAAAAAATCTCAAACATATTTTAAAAGAAGACTGATACATTCTAAAAACCCCTAAAGCAAGAATAAAAATAAAAATACAGGAAGAAGCATGCTTTGTGATACAGAAAGCATTCCTAGATGATATTTTAGCAGAAGCTGTTTCACATTGCTTTCCATATTCTGGGATGTAATGTCTGTGGTGCACATAACCATGCAAACTCTTCATCACTTTTATCATCATTGCCCTGTTATTAATCAGTGCTGATAGTGGCGATACTGGTGGTCACTACAGTCTTAAGGGTCAATAATGGTCTCGAAGTCTAAAATGTTAAGAAGTCATTGTTTTATATATCCAAAGTGAAAACATTTCTTGCTAATCTTGATTTTATTTCATCTTACTTTTTCTCTTATTCACTTCAGTCCACCTAAGCCATCTGCTTAACCAACCATGTTGGCCTTGACTGTATTGTCTAAATCTTCAGTCTTTTCTACCCCTGAAGTAGTTCATCTGATGTTAACTTTACTAGATACAGCATAGCAGTACTTTAACCACTGGGCTATCTTTGGAAAGTTAGTGATGAAGTGAGAGATGTTGTGGTAGCCGCACTTCTTCACCAATTAAGCTGGCAAAAGATCAAATGGTGGGCAGTAGTGTAGATGTCACCAGACTGTGCAGCAACATATGAAAAAAATGTTTTTACTATAAGGGTGATTGTACATTTGACCAGGTTGCCCAGAGAGGTTGGGGAGTCTCCATCCTTGGAACTACTGGACACAGTCCTGAGCAGCCTACTTACTGTAGCCAACCCTGCTTTGAACAGTGGGGTTAGATAACATGGTCTGCAGAGGTCTTGGTCAACCTCCACAATTCTGTGATTCTAGGATTTCACTAACTGAGAAAAGGCAAATCCTATTTTTTTTTTCTTTTTTTTTTTTTCCTTTTTTTTTTAAGTCTTATTTTTTAATTCTATTTTCTACTGGTATAATTTATGCTGAAACATTCTCCTTCTTCTATTTCTTCAGTCACTTTCTGTCTAAAATATGTTTCCTACTGTACATCCTTCAAATTATAATCCTCGTTTATAAAACAGAAGGATGATCTGAACCACTTTTCAATACAGGACCAACTGGTATATTTTCTGTTGAAATTCTGTATTATCAAAGGTGTAAAATGGGTCAGTCTGGTACTGCTTTCTGAATATAATTCCAACATTGGATATATGTTGATTGAGAACATGGTTTTCACACATCACAGACCACATCAACTTGTGATACAGATCACACTGCTTCCTGAAGCACTCTATTTAAAATACCAGGACTGTTAAAACCCATGCGAATTTCTTGTCTCAAACCAGACGATTTTTAAAGCCTACTAGCAATTATTAAATAACCTTATTAATTAAATCTTACTTCTTGATACCAAGTGTCCCTGAGCATGTCAGTTGAAAAATTCTTTTCATGATACACTCCAGCCTGTGCTTCCACTTTTCTTCCTACCAGATTTGTGCATTACCAGACAAGCTGACAGTACAAATTCACTCCTGAACAGTGGGAGCACGCAATTGATTTTTTTTGTTGAACTTGCCACAGGATACAATGCCATGTTTATATTGGATTTATATTTTATGCTGGCCTAGGGAGGACACGATAGGTGATCCAGCATAAAGTCCATGGAGAGAAAAGCTACCCTTCAAAATGCTTTGAATGAATTAGAACGAGGGAGTTGATACTAGCTCAGTGCAGTGTGTCACACGGATGTGGCTTTATTAAATGGATTCTTACAGCAGCTTTACTATGTCACTGGAGCACGTCTTATTCAGACTCCTCCTCATTTGTTCTCTGTCCACATGCATCTTGCAAACCTTACCGCCCGCTGTGTTTGTTTTAGTGGAAAGTGTAACCGGTCCTTTTTCAGGTCATCTCTGGCACTTTCACAGGGCAGAGGAGTGAGAGTTTCAGACGCCTTAGGTGGAAAGGGGTCTTGATCTCTCTGTTTCACTGAATGTTGTAAGCACTCAATTATTATGTAGATGTTGGCTCTTAGCACTAACACCTCCTTTTGAATCTCTGTTTTGTTCTCTGAGTTAGGCATGGGCTTCAAAAGCCGGGAAGGCTTATCTCTGCACATCTCAGTTCCTCCTGCTAAGGGACTTCTGCCCCCGCTGCAGACGGGCAGTGGGGTTTAGGTGGCCTCTGGGTACAGCACTGGGAGCCGGCACAAGAGACCTGCCTTAGGGAGCACTGGCGGTGCCGGCTCACTTAAGATGAGCTGACTTTCTTTACTAAACTGAAATCCTGACCCGAGTTAAAACCTGCTAGAAGTCTGCCCATATTACCTTTTAGTTGCATCATTTTCTATTCCTTGAATGTGTTTCAAGTATTATTCAATGCCATTCTAGTTCAAAATACCCGAGCTGCGATTTGTATCAGCTTCCCAAAATATTCTGATGATTTATAATTCGGTAACACTTAGTTGATAGTATTCCTTATAATCCACTTAAAATTATTGTTAATTCACCGCATCACATAATAAATATCTAAACTGGATAATTTGAAAGCATTAATTGTTTTGACCATTTTCGAGAATATTGTTACAAAGAAAGAATAAAAATAGACTGATAATACCTTAAGAACTGGGCTTTTAGATGGTACATTTTAAAATGAAAGAAAAGATTCCTCATAGCTATAGATATACTTCATTTCAGTACAGACACAGTGACTGATGCTAGCTGAGGTTTTGACCCTATACATGATCTGCATTATTATAAAGTCTCTTCTCAAAGGACAATAATATTCAAGGCAAGTTCATCCTCGGTGAACCTGCAGTGGCTCCAGGTGGATGAGTAGCTCATTTAACGGTATTTTAAAATTATCTTTCAGACCTGCAGTGAATTATTTATGTGTTTATTCTCGCAGAGGCATATATGTATTATGAACGCTATCAATCAGCAATTGCATTAAATATTTTACAAAATATACAAGTGCTCCAAACTTTCATTGTAAAGTGAAAAAGTCATAAAAGTTAACAAATCGTCCATATTCGATCCCCTTTGGAAGACTCCTCCAAATAAGAATTGGTAATGGTTTAATCTTTTACTAATTTAATTAAACCCATGCTAAGCCCTAGTGCAGTCACTTGCTCCAGTTTATGTGTATCGTATTTCAGTTCATTTTATGCGGGCTCCTTATTTAATTTAAGCTCAATGAGCCATTGTTTTTCACATCTAAGAGTACCCACACAAGGGTTAGCTCCGGTTTAATTAAAGCCATCTAATTAAGCCAGAAGCTTCACTGGCCATTAGCATTCTCTTACATCTGCATTTTGAGTCGTAAGTTTTTGACGCTAGGAGCCTAAAGTTAAAGTCCCAATGCATTGCCTGGAGGGAGCTGCTCAGTGCTGAGCATTTGCAATTCATGGCCTGAGCCATTCCTTACTCTCTTGCAGGCAATGAGAACTGCAAATGTCCCATCACTTTGGAAAAAGTGGTCATTACTTAGAAGTAAATGAAGATGCCAGAAGCTAACCTCCAGTACTGTCTGAAACAAAGACTGGCTTTACTCTAGGGACGTTAGCAACGGGTTGGACATCGCAGAGAAATACCGCATTTATTCCCAGTGTTACATATTACATGACTATAACTATTCTTCCTTTCATATTCCTCATACTCTCCATTCCTTTTCTAGATTCTTCCTGATCGTCCCTGCCTGACTGAAAGCTGAATCACTGAAATTCCTGCTCATTTGCTTCCTGCCAAAATGAGCTGGTATTTCCAAAAGCACCTTTCCTCCCAGTGACTAATATGTTATAATACAGGTTTGCTTTGCTTGCTCTGTGTTGTTTTGTCTCACAGTGGACAATTTAGTCACAAAGTGAACATGATGATATGCAGATCTTAATATGTACATGGCATGTATAGGACAATAGCAAAGGAAAAACAAATCAGGAAAAAAACAATAGAGAAAACAGAAAACCTGAGACTCCAGGACTGATGTAAAAATTGCCAATAATAAAAACAGTGAAAATGATTGCCAGGTACAACCTGCATTTGCATGAAAATTGGAGGAATAAAAATAAATCTACAGTCTATTTCACCAAGGCAGAGACTATAGAATGTCTTTCCCCGGTGGCAAGTGTTTCCTGCCAGAAAGCTCTTGTTCTGGGTATGGATAAAACACATGAAAATGGAGAGTTGGCCAATTACAGAAAAGTGGAAGGATTAGAAAGGGATTAGAAAACTGGAACCAAGAAAGACACATAGATTACAAGGAAATGGCTCACCTGATGGCAAACTAAATCAGACACATTTTACATTGCTGAAGTGTCTGATGTAGGTGAGCTGTCAAGGTGACGCGGGCATTTCATCCATTTGTCTCCCCTGATTTTAGAATAAAAATAGATGGAAGTCCTCTGGGAGCCCTGATTAAAGTGAAATTAATTCTATCACAAGTGTAGATATGTTTTCAGTCAGGACTGATCATTTCCTTCATCCTGTCTCTTCTTTAAATAAACCACCATCAGTTATGTGATACCCAGAACAGAAGCAAAGAGATTTGTAGCAAAAATAAATTGGCCATTGATAAATCACTTCAGCTCCTATGCAGCCTTCTCCTTTCCCTCCCCATGGATGGTCTTCCAGTATATTAGCTTTTCTAGAAGTCACTCACCACTTTATGTTTGTGGTCAAATCTCTAGTTGCTTCCACTTTGAACAGCATCTCCGTGTTCTGATCCAGAGATGTACAATTTAGCTACGGCCAGTAAAATAGGCATTGTCTTCAGGAGTATGTCATGCCCTGATAATGAAGATGAATGAACCTAAAAAACTAGGTAAAGATTTTTCATGGGGAAACCGTTTGCATATACAACTCCTAGTACAGACTAGAACTTCTGGTTGTCTGGAACATCCATGTTTGAAATCTAACTCTCCCATTATCACTCTTCAACCCAGTCATCTCAAACTATGGCTAATATAGTGTAGGATTCCTTTAGTATAATTCATTGGCATTACTGCATTTCATAGAGCTGACTAATCAAGCGCTTGTAGAAAAACATGAACCACTATCTCCCAAAAGTGTTGTAATCCCTGAGCCTACTTTGGATTTATCACCAACATAACTATTCTGAAAATTCTGACATCTACAGCAAGATAAAATATTTTTTAAACCTTGAAAATACCTTCAGAACAAAAATCTCTTTCCCGCCCAAGCTCAGCTGACATGAAAAGATGCTTCACCATGTCTAGCAGTTTCTGCATTTGAAATGCAGAGCTCTTCAAGACACCATGAATAGTGTCAGGGGCAGCACAGTCAGGCTGCTCCACCAGGGAAGGCATGGAGGCCAGGAGCTGAGGATGACAGCAACAGAGGCAGGAGCACTGCCTCACTGACAAGGTGTCAGGAAGTTGAGTCAGCATGTCCAGATCAGGAGCAAGTCTGGAGGCATCAGAGTCAGCCTCAGGCTACCCGTCATCTGTGAGGTCTGTTGTGATGAAGCAGGTCTGAGGCTATGCCAGGTGGTCAAGTCAAGCCAAGGAGTCATGGTCCAGGTCAGAACAAGAAGATCTGAGAGGAGGTGCAGACACAGATGCTACACTGCTGTGAGATAGCACAAGCAACACCAGGCAAAAGAGCATTAACTTAAAAGTGGCTCCCAAGGGAAAGAAAGGCAGTACTTATTTCTTTATTTCCTTCACAACAGCTCTTTCCAGTGAAGAGGCTGAGCCTGACTGAGCCAGACAAATTCCTTGGCTGTGGGGGAGGCACTGAGGGCTCTGACAGCGGTGTATTGGGATAGACTGAAGGTCCACCTGTGCTAGGTGTCAGCTGTGGAAAAGAACTGGCTTCACCCTCTTTGTTTGGCTTTGTAGGCCAGGCACTCTCACTGAACAAGGTCTGCTCCTTGCTGTCTTTCTCTATTTTCTTTTCCCTTAACACTCAAGTAAAGAGAGGTAGAAACAAGGAGAAGAACCAGCACCACTATGGCTGCAGCCCTCAGTGCCACCACCACCAGCATCAACAGTGTGAGAATTGCCACCACCATCTTCTGAAGTTTCATCTCCCATTATGTTTGAGAAGAGACAAGAATTCTGTTACTACTGCTGCACTCAACACCTTCACAGAAAAAATGCCTCAAATCATCACCGGAAGAAATAGCTCCCACCACTCCCAAATTTTTCTCTGTGACCCCAAGGGCTATTGTGGTCAGCCTTATTTTCTTATGCATATCACTGCTCTTCTCAATTGCTGTTTTGCTGGTCCCACCACTTATTGAATCCTTTTTTAATACAAACAAAACCCATTAATCTTCATTTCCCTTCTTTATAATGTTTCTTTTGCATACAATTCCTTCTGCTCTCATTCTGTTTTCGTTTTCTTCTTTGTCCCTTTTTTCATTTTTCTTTCACTTGGTACCAAAACGTGTCATTCTTTTCACTCTGTCTAGAGGCAAAGGGTGAGTTGCATTATGTGAGTGCACCTCTTCACTCATGCCACTTGAAATGGCTTGGTGGTGGTGTTGGTGGAGGTTCAACCAGCAGTGGCAACAGAAGTGGTGCAAATTCAGCTGCAGGGTGGAGGTTGTGTAGTGCTGTGGTGGTGGCCCCTCTTTTCTTTCCCTATGCAAGAGTTGTGAGGGTACAAGAAAAAAGCTCCAGTCTACTTGTACATGCCTCCATTTCCTTCTGTTTGTTTATGCTGGATGCTGAGGGAGAGAAGATCCTCTAATTACATGTGCTGGCAAGTGGTGGCCAGCAGCTGGGCTAGCATCTGCATTAGGTGGAGTTCTGCTGCTCTGGAGCAACTGAGAGGCCAGAGAGTTCTCCTCCATGACTCTGCTCAGGCTTCCCCTAACTCATCTGAATTTTTAGCATTCACATCATCTGCCCAGGAAAAATGTGGGTCTTGTGCAATGAACACGGTCTGGAAACCAGCAGCTGGGTTTTAGATTACTCTGGAAAGAATTGCAAGGAGAATATAAAGCGTTCTAAGGAGTGCTACAGAAAAGCTAAGGGCAATAGTCCAGAAGAATCTAATTTTATGAAGAAATAGATCACACTGCTGTCAGAGACAGTGATAAGGGCAGTGTAGTGTTTGCCTCAACATTGCTGTATCAGTGTAAACAGACTGCAAAACACAACCTGGATGACGGCTTGTCCGAGGTGATGACAAAGCAACCTGGCTCTATCAGTGGGGACAGGCTCCAAACCATGAACTGGACCACAGCTTGTCAGAAATGGTGCCTTATCAGTATGGAAAGCTGTAACTGCACCCCTACGCATGAGCCCAGACCCAGGGCCTGGAAGACCGAGGGGTCCGGAGACCCCTGAAACCCACCTGAGGCCCCTCAGAGACGGTGTTGGGCATGGGTGGTGGGTGCGGATAAGCAGGACAGTCCCCGATAAAAGAGCAGGAGCCACCAACATCAGATGGAACGTTCTCCCACTGGACCTGAAAGCACATCGGATTGACGGGACGCCGCAGATCCCTGGTGGTAGCTATCGCAACTGACCCTTATCTTCCTTCCTTTCCTTTCTCTCTTTCTCTCTCTGCTTTGCAAACTTTTGTCAGGCAAATAAAGTCACTTGGCACTTTGACTCCGTTTAGAGACTTAATTCTGTTCCCGAGAATATGAACAAAATCTCGCTCTGGTTTATGACCAGAACGCGACAACTGCAAGTACACATGATTCATGGGAAAGACAAATAGGAATGGTTATATACTACCTCTCATAAAACAAGACCTAGAAGGCATAAAATCAAATTCTCAGGTGGCAAACAAAAGAAAAACCTTTCTATGCAGTGCATAATTAAACTACAGAACTAATTGCAAGATATCATAGGTTTCAAAAGCTTACATGATTCAAAGAACAACTAGACAAATTCATGGCTGAAAATAATCTCCCAAGCAGTATTAAAAGAACTCATACCACAGGATTAGGCCTTGGTCTGGCTGTACTGGTGAGAAGCCTGGTTGTCTCCCCAGGATTAAGCCCAGAGGATAGCCTGGAGATGCTGATCCTCCTCCAAGAACTAAGTGGCAGTTGCTGTACTATAATGATGAAAATAATAATTAACATTACAGGCTAGATAAAATTATAGTTCTGAAGGATAATGCGATAGGGTGGACCCAGTTTGAAGGTGGGAAGCATGGCAGAGGCAGGGACCCTGGGTTTTGCTCTAGCATGTAAAAACAACTCCACAAGGAAACTTGCAAATTTTTTTGCACTTATTAATTTAAAAAGGAATAAATATTGGCAAAGGGCATCTGTCATAACTGTTGTAATCCATAAGCAGGCCTCAAAGACTATAATTAGAAGGGGCAAAAAAGAATAAGAGCAGATTCTTACCATAACCAGTTTTAACTGCAGATATGTAAATACTAGGTGGTTCCTGATGGAACAAACTCATTTAACAAGATGAAGGAGAAACCTGGAAGGCTGATAAAAATATCCGACTTGTCTTGTCCTAATGCAGCAAGTGAAGGATCTAATAACATAATTATTTTAGGCATCTAAGTTAGATGCTGAAATTGCCATGGAAAATGCATAAGTCTTCAATTACAGAAAAAAATGTGGCCTTCTAGTTTCACACACTGTGAATTTGTTTTTAAAATAGTGTGTGTCTCAGGATGGCATTCTTGTACAGCACTGCTGTACAGTGTACTGTTCCATTTTCTAAGCAGTATCTGTGACAAGGTGACACAAGGGAATTCTTCTGGATCCACTACAAGGAGGAAAAATATTAAAGGCCAGTAATGAGATAGTCACCACACTTCACCCAAGGTAAGTGGACATCAGGCTCAGCACAAAGCAAAGGGAGAACAAGAGAGATAGCACCCTGAAGAGATGCCTGTCACTTCCCTAAAGGTTTCTTGACAGAATGGGGGCCAACGAGGGGCAGGCACGGTACAGGTATTCACTCTGGTTACCTGTGGGAAACACTGGAAAATCCTGGAAATGAGTGTCCTGTGTGCCAGGACAAGCAGATGTGTCCTAGGCCATTCATCTGTGCACAGCAAACCTCCCTACACCAGTAGTGCTGCTCTGAAACTAAGGCCACCCTTAAGATACTGTGCTTCAGTTAATGGCAAACATCTGCAATCCAGTTTTTAGTTCCACGTACGTATTTGCAACTAGCTGCTTGTAGCTGGCTAGCTGTCTGCCTGCGAAGATTCCAATAATATCAAGGTTACTTTATTAACACTGAATTTCTTAACGAGTGGATTTGGTTATGTGACACGTGGCTGTATGAGCACCTGCAAAAAAATGCAAGGCATTGAATCCAAAGCATAAGATAGGAACCTATCTTGAAGTATCATAAACCAAACATCGGATAAACAGTAATAAGGCAGCTGACTGAAAAGGAATGGGAATATGCCCTTTCCATCGCAAACTGCTATATTTCTCCACTGCAGTCTAAAATGTTCTCATCTCCATTGCAAGGCTGTGAGCACAAGATGTTCCCTGTTTGTGTCACCATCCCTGCCCAGCCCATATGAGTCATTTACCTCCTAGCTGCCTGTTGTACACCACTGATGCCTTAACTTCACCTACAAGCACAAATGTCTTCCTTCTCCTGATAGGTACTTTGGAGGTCACTGTATACAGCAGCAATACAGAGGACATTGCCTTCACTAGTGTTGCAGGCAGAACCATTCTGCCTTTGGCCCAGCTGTACACTCTCCAGTCACTGCAGAGCAGCTGAGCATGGTAAGACCTGTTCCCCTGCACAGGACAGCTCATCTGCCTGTGCTGCATCTGTGTCTGGTAGGACAGACTGTAGACAGGGTCATGCCCACATGGAAAGTCCTCAGCTGAATGTCAGCAAGCTACACCCACTCCAACCAAACCAAGCCAAATGGCAGGTTTTCTCTTTCCTCGCTCTCTCTTCTATCTGGGACAAAACAAACTTTATAGCAGAATTTTCTTCAGTTTAAGCCCACCAAGTGAGTGCCCAAGAGCCACATCTCCCATCAGTCCCTTGCACTGAGGCTCCCAGTGAGTTCCATCTCTCTCCACTGGAAATAAGCTATTGTGTCCTCACTGGTATTTGGGTTTTCTTCCTAACCACTGAAGGGCCAAGACCACCTGCAACTTAGCAAATATAGTGCCTCTCCCATGGGCAGTGACTGAGGACAGGGAGGCAGTGAGGGCTGTGCCACCACCAGCTCCAAAGGGTTAGTTCATGCTTCTACCTACCCATATGGATTTTATGGAAAACTTCTTAATCCAAGGAGGCTTTTTTTTGCACTTTTGCTATTAATCTGAGTGTATTTAATATTGTTAATGGTGGTCTAATTTTTAAATTTCCATCTTTTGACTTAAAGCTATAGGTTTCTTAAAACACTGAATTTGCTCCAGTTGCTTTGAAACTGATTTATAGTGCTGGCTGCATACCATTCAACTTCATACTGTTCTCCAGAAACTGTGACTTCTTTTTTTAAATACCATTTCCCATAAGTCAGCATGCAGTTCTACTGGTATGCTTTTCTTTCTCTTTGTTTTTTTGAATACTGCATAACTTGATCCCCTTCTCATGTTACTGGAAAAGTGTGTTTCATAACCATTTGGCATCTTTTACTGAACTTGATAATATTTGCTGTATCCCTTTTGCTAATATCTTGACTAGGATCTTTACATCTGAATTTAATAATAACTTTCTACTGTATTGTGCTTTCCTGTGTTAGGGATAACTATTATCTTATGAGCTTGAGTAGAAACTGGGTCATCATCTGGGTTTGAGGAAAAGACTAGGCTAGGCACAGGGGAGGATTTTAACACCTTCCAGCTGATGTCCAGAGTTACACTTGACAGGCTCAGTATTTCTTCTATCACTCATGCAGCCCTTTGTTCTTGGAGTGGGTATCTGATTCAGAAAGCAGGAGAAATAGAGTATATAAGCTCCTAAAATCTAGCCAATGTACAGCTGAGAAGAAAGGAGAGTGCAGGGATGATGGACAGGTTCAACAAAAGCATGGGAAGTGCTTGTGCTCCTTTGTATGTGTTTAAGGTTGGGAAACATTTTGCAGAAAATGGAGTCAGGAAGATGAAAAAAAATGGAGTCAGGAAGATTCGCATTGCTGGGAGGTTCCAGCAGCCAGAAGGCCTGAACCACCTCCAGCATCAGCAGCCACCCTGTCAAGCAACGCAGGTTGCTCAGTGCCAATTTCAGACCCACCTAGTATGTGAGAGACACCTATATGCTAGTGTTCTGAAGATGTCAGCAGTCTCACTGGTCTTTGCCACGGTCACCCTGGATAAGTGAGTTTTGCCAGTCATCCCCATCTGTAACCCTTGGCAGAAGCAAGTTGGAAAGTTGTTGGAAACCCCACAACTGAGCTCCCTAATCCAAGCTGTATGTTTAGCTCTGGGGAAGCCTTATCTAAAAGTACAGTGGGCAGCTGGCAGGCAGCTCTGGCACGAGCACCTCTGATAGACCAAGGTCTCGCATGGAGCCTGTCCTCAGCAGGTGAAGTCACTCTCCTTCCTGTCCTGTTCCTCTCTGACAAGTCATGTCCAGAACTGGATTTAGGTGCTTACATGACACGGTTTATATAGTGACTTGGTGGGATGTGAAAGCTCTGCTAATGCTCGTTTTGGATGACACATGTAGTTGTAACACAGACATGGTACAATGGTATCACAATCACTCATCCATAAACACACAAATACTTTGCATTTCCATACCATAAAGATCTTAAATTAATTCAGAGATTAATGAATGAATGAATGAATGAATGAATGAATGAATGAATGAATGAATGAAAACATAGAAGAGCTCTGTGGGTAACTTTGGTGAGTAACATTATTGTCCACATCCCATGGATGAACAAGAGACAGGTAGAGAAATACAGGCAAAGACCTTCCTTGCAATCACACTGGAAGCATGAAGAAGACCCTGATCTACCGACTCCAAAGTCTCCTCATAAAAATTGTCTGCTACTTCTATTCTAAGAGACACAAAAGTAAGAAGGAAGAGGACACGCTCTTCAAAACTTCTGGATAGAAGGTGGTACAGCTTTCCCTTGAGCGCCTTTTCCTCGCCCCCATCGCCACAGCATCTGGGGCTCCTGGAGGCAGGGACCTGCCTTTGTCGCAGGAGGGATGCTCTGTCACCCCTCTGCCGCTCCCGGCGGCGAGGTCCTGGCCCCGACCGCACCGTGTGCCCCGCTCCCGAGCCAGGGTGCCCGGGGAGCCAGGAGCCGCGGGGCGACGGGGCCGCGCCGAGCCGGAGCCGGAGCCAGAGTCGGAGCCAGAGTCGGAGCCGGAGTCGTCGCGATGTTCCTGCCGGCCCAGCAGGTGTCACCACAGCACCAGAGTGGCCTCTGCCCGGTGGCATGACGCAATGCCGGCGCGGCCGGTGACGTCACACCCGCGGCTGGTGACGCAGGCTGGCAGCGGCAGCCATAGCGAGTGGGCAAATCCAAAGGGCACCTCAGGAGAGCAGAAGTTTGTAGGAGCAACTTCATTTTGCGAGCTTTGTCCAGGCTACTGTTGCCTTTATTTACGACGTCACAGCAGGGCAGTGATGCCTGGCAAAGGGCCAGGGCTCCACTGCAGTGGGTGAATACACAGCACATGCCCAGGAAAAGTTCCCCACTAAATTGCCTAGGCAGAAAACTGGGGCCAAGGGGCATGTCTTTGGATGGGATGGGAGGTCAGAGAGCTTAGGTACCAAAGCTCACACACAATGAAGTCACAGAGAGTCTTTGTGGTCAACGGTGCAGCTGAAAGGCCTAGGTTCACACCAGCTAATGTAGTCATCACAGATAGATACACACATCCAAAGGCTGATTTAAATCCTTCTCCATGGGCTGAATCCAGACTTGTATTCAATTTCCTGGCAAGTTACAGCACCAGAAATTGCACATGTATCTCCACAAGGACATCAAACACAAGACCTTCTCTTCTCCCTGACTGCAGAACCTGCGACAGATTTGCTTATCTCAGAAATCCATAGTGTTTCAACATACATAATTTGTTTAAATGGGATTATCAGACTAACTCAGATTCAAACAGCTGGGTTTTTCCCTAATCACTAGCGAAGAGAATCCTTGCTTTTTGTATTCTTCCTTTCATGGACTTAAGGCTGGCTAACAGGGTAATGCCAAATCCCTTTGAAACGACTGCCAGCACAAACACTGTCACAATTGCACATGCATCCTGAGCACACAAAATCAGATCCTTTCTGCACCTCCAGTGTTCTGAGCTCTGCTCTTTTCATCCCTTAACTACATGAAACCTTAAATTTGTTGGGGTTTTTTTCATGTCCATTGACCTAAATAAATGACCTAAATAATGCTTTTGGTAATTAAGGATGGCTTGTATAATCCATTGACCTCCATACATTTTATCTGTGACAAATTCCAGTGAAGTTAGTTCATGGTACTCACCTCACTGGAGCTGGAGTGTCTTGCAAGCTAAATCTGGGATTTCAGATCAATCAGATTTTGACGTGCCTTCACTCTTAGCAGACTGACACTGCCCTGAGTATCTTGCTGTTTATCTAAGTGACACTGAGAGTGTTAACTCAGCCAACACTTCTTTCCTGAGCTATTAACACAGTCAGCTCACAGTACTGAGCATGTCACGGTCAAGCTATGGTCTTCTGGGCCACTTCCCCTATTTGCATCCCTTTTGGATGCAAACGCTCAACTACTAAATTCCCAGCAACACTTTTCCAAAGGTCCCTTTCATCTACAACTATGATGACAATTACTAGAAACAAAGGCAAAAATAAGGAAAAGGATGGACCAAAGTAGGGTTGCTGCCTCCAGCCTGTCAAGATACAGGAATCATTAGAATCATCTGGGGTTCACTTTTGATGGGACAAAAGTCAGGGAAGCCCCATCCTCTGCACAGGTGCTGATGCCCAAGGGACCATGTAGCCTTGTGCTGGCAAGTCACCCTTCCCCAGGGCCAGCTCTATAGCACCAATCTAGTATTCACCATCCTTGTTCATAAGGACTGGCTTCCTATCACACCTGCAGGCACGCCTCAGGGGCAGGCTCTGCAGTGCCTGCTATTCCAGTACCAGCAACTCCTGTGCCTAAACCAAGCTCAGCTATATAGCCTTTTGTGGTCCATCAGGGGAATCATCTCTTTTTGAGAGATTTTTGAAACACTGTGTTCAAAGTCTCATTTATTTGGGTTTGCTACACATGTCTAGTATCAATCATTCTCCCTTGGTGTCTTCCTGTCCTCCTCTGGACATAGCAGGCATTCATTTTCCACACACCTATCTTCTTCTCTTTAATGGAATCCAGGAAGAGTCCAGGGACAAGTTGGAGTATTTTAGAACATCTGAGACCAGAGATGGAATACTTTCCTAGCATCCTTCCCTAGTATCCTACTCTCTCTTATCATTATATCCTTATTATTGCCAACCTATTAGACACTTTTGGGGTACTGTTGTACTTTGGAAAGAAGTCTATCCAGTACTAGGTCATCCTCTTCAAGGAGCAAAATCATACCATCTCAGACAAAGCTTTTTGTTATTGGAGGCACATGGGAAAAATACTGGGAAAGACCGTCAGCTTTCCAGAGAAGAACAATTGCTCCCTGCTGGGATGAAACACAAGGTTCCTGCATGTCTGCCTCATTATGTGAATTTAGGAAGACTTCCCATGCTTCTGAAATGCATCAAAGAGACTCTGAATATTGTTCAAGAGATGATATTGTGGGCTATGTCTGTTCAGTAGCTGATAGACAACCAGATGAACAACTATAAGGATATCCAGCTCCACGCCCTGCCTGTTCTCAGCCACATAGCTGCATGCAGGAAAGCTGGCCTAACAAAGCCTGGAGGTACATCAATCTGACCAACATACTCAGGATCACTGTGTTCTACATGCTCTGGAAAGCACAACCTGGTCATCTGTTACATTTTAACTCAAAAAATAAGAGATGTTAAAAGTTTCTATCACACCTCTGGCTGATACCTGAGGTGGTGTGACTCCAGCCTGGAGTCATGGTGCAGGGACAGACATTGCTACACTGGCTTTGGGGTGCAGAACTGCAGATCAAGGAAGAATAAGGCACAGCTTACTTTCCTGGTCACGGGGAGTGTGTGGAGAGCAGGCTCTGACCAGCACATTGCAGCAGTTACTGTCTTCCATGGGGGACTAGGATAGTCCCACCCAAACTGGGCCTCCCCTTCTGAACAGCTCAGGGTTTGTGTTGTGAAACAGGAAAGACTGAAGAGGCTTCACAAAAGTCTTCTGGAAAGCCCTGGCTTTCCTCTGCAGGCAGGACAGTATGGGAACATGCATTTTATAGGTAATGTAATATTTGCGATAGTAACTCAGGGTGTCCTAAAACACACGGGATGTCTGGCAGTAGCAGCTGTTTTATCTCGGTGATGCTCCCATGTTTGTCTTTAACAATCCTTAGCAGACATTGACAATGGAGGACCATCTATATAGATCAGACTGCTATGTGATGAAGCACTATCCACAGCATAGTGCTACCCTCATTTTGTGTGTAAGGGGTGGCACTTACCACCCTACTTGTTCCCAGATCTTCTTAGCTTTTCATTTCTAGGAAGCAAGTATACAAAGTTCCAGGTGAGAATCTGGATATTTACTCATAGTGGTTGTGCTGGCTGGCTGTAGAGGCTTTGATTTGTCTGTAAAGACAAAAGCTCTGCTGTCCTGGTTTGAGTGAGAACAGAACTAATTCTGTTCAGTGATTTTACTTTCCAGCTCAGTTCTTCTAACTAACTGC